>CAUYRH010154896.1:0-16712 GCA_963574655.1 Perodicticus potto
ATACAAATAATGGTGAAAGAGGATAGATGTAGCCATTTATAGTATGAATATTTGTTTCTTTTTTTTTTTTTTTTGAGACAGAGCCTCAAGCTGTCACCATGGGTAGAGTGCCATGGCATCACAGCTCACAGCAACCTCCAAATCCTGGGCTCAAGCGAGTCTCCTGCCTCTGCCTCCCAAGTAGCTGGGACTACAGGTGCCCGCCACAACACCCGGCCATTTTTTGGTTGCAGCCGTCATTGTTGTTTAGTGAGCCCGGACTGGATTTGAACCCGCCAGCTCAGGTGTATGTGGCTGGCTCCTTAGCCCGTTGAGCCACAGGCGCCGAGCCTGAATATTTGTTTCTTAAGAAACAGGAGTTAAAAGTTGTCAGATAGGAAAGGAATACTTCTTAGAAGAGAAATACAACCACTCTCATCATTAAAATAATTGATCCTTATCTAAATTTAAGCCTTACAGCAATAGTGAGATGTAAGAGAGTGTGATGTCATCCTATTTTACAATTGAAGAAAGTGTCATCCTACTTTACAATTGGAGAAAGTGAACTTCGGAGAGGTTGAGTAATTTCAGAGCATTTACATGGCCACTGAGTGTTGGAGTTTCCATTTGAACTCAAGCAGACTCAAGATTTGAACCCAAAACATCTGTTAAGCACCAAGCATTCGCCCCTAGTTGAATAAAATTGCTTATAATCAGGGATACCAAAATCCTAAGTAAATTAAACCATGCTAAAAGGATTTATTTTGGTAGATGAACCAAATACACTGAACATATTGGATTGCAAAGGGTAAACGCAGCCCTTCTGCAGATCCTCCCAGAGACACCAAGTCAGCAGATGGTTCTTAGGTCTGGGACAGGCGGGGATATTACACCAGTACAGCAGCAGCAGCAGAGAAGCCACAAGTTATTTAGCTGCAGGCTGTCTGTAGACCTGTAAGCCCTGCCCAGAGCAGGGTCAATGCATTATCACTCAGGGCTCAGCCCTCAAAAGCACAGGGCAAACAGATCTCTGGGTGCAGATAAGGCTAACGAAACAGCTGCCCTCAAGAAATATCTGCAACCTGAACTCCTGGTCTAAAGAAAAATTACCAAACATTAAAGAGAAAAAAACAAAACAAAACAAAACAAAAAGTACAACCTCCCTCCAAACAAGTATATATTTTCTAAGTCAAGACCACCCTATAAGTATCACTAAAAGAATAAGGGTCCTTGGATGTTTGGATGAAACAATGGAACACAACTATGGTTAATTCCCTAATGCTAAATCCTTGATCTTTGGCTCTGTTTTGGATTACAGTGGTTCCTACTTTTAGAAATCACCCGATCACGTTTTGTGAACTGAGCGTGATGGTTAATTTCATGTGACAACTTGACTAGGTTACAGCGCCCAACTGTTGGGTCTAACACTAGTCTAGACGCTGCTGTGAAAATCGTTAGATACAATGACGTTTAAATCAGTTGACTTTGAGCAAAGCAGACTGTTCACCACAATGTGGATAGACCCCATTCGATCAATTGAAGGTCTTAAGAGTAAAGACTGAGGTCCCCAGAAGAAAAGCAGTTCTGCTATTGGTTCTGTTTTCCTGGAGAGCATTGACTAACACAGCTGATAACTCCAACATGTATGTACCTGTCCTGTTTTCTAATGTAGGGTCCAGTCTTATTCTACTATCAATTATCTAACTGTCATTTCCACTTGGAACCACTGCTGTCATTTCAGATACAGCAGGTCAACCTCAACTTCAGCAATTGTTTAACATTTACCTAACATGAACTGTACTAACTAGATAAATGTAGACATATAGTATTTGCCATCAAATTAACGAGAAGTCCATTAGTGGCTATGCTAATTGTTAATGAACCGAATTCTCCCATTAAAAGACAGACTAACAAATGGGGCTTACAAAAAGCTAAACCAAATTGTATGTAGTTTCTAATAAACATACTCATTATAGCTTGAATATCTCTTCTCCCAAATGCTTGGGGCCAGAAGTGTTTTCCAGTCTCAGGAAGAAATTTTCCTTGATAGCAACACAACACAGTCTAAAACATGGCAGATATTGGGTTTTTTACTTTTTTACATAATGCCCAAGGCCAGGCTCAGAATGTAGGTCCATAACGAATAACAATTTGGTTAATTGTTCTTGCATTAATCCAAGAAGACACCTACCAGAGGAATGAATAAACAGCAAAGAAGTAAGCTTGGTAAGAAAGGATAGAAGGGCAATTTAGACATGTGCAATATGAATTCTCTATCTATGTACTAAACTCAATCACACTGGAATTTTTTTAGATGTCTCAATCCTCAAAATTTCTGTCTAACTTGGTGGCGATTTTCTCCAGGTTTTGCTGATCACCAGGAGAGCTGGGTGTCTCCTGTCACTGTGTAGCTATACTTCAATTCTTGCTCATCCTTACTGTCCCACCTACTCCCAGGCACTCCTTAACATGTTTTCCAGTAGAATCCTCTTTTGATTTTTTGCACAGCTCTTCTTTATATAGCACTGTTCTCAAGATATGTGTGCTTGCTCTTCCACAACACTAATTAAAGTGAAAACTAATGCCGAGGTTGGTGGCACCAATTAAACATGGATCAAAAGCCATGTGTTATGAATGATCGCCACTTAGGATTATTTTTCTCTTTTCTGCATCCTTTATGATTAATGTCAACCCTAAGCCAAATTTGCAAGTAAAACGACAACCCCTGAGTTTAGTCCCTCTGATCACTGATTCCCCCACCTCAATACTCCCACTATGCGATGATCCGAATCTCCTGAGATGTACTTCCATGAGCCTTTACGTCACCATTCAAAATAGCAGTCCTCTGGCAAACACCTCCAGGCCAGCACCTTCATCTGGTCCCTTGAGGAGCATCTTCTCTCTTAGAGATTACGTCCTTTTTTCTGTTCATTTTTTCACTACTGTTTTTTTTTTATCAGCTCCAGATTGAGGGAACTATTGTTTCTGACCACTGAACACATGCTGATTTCCCTTACACATATCTAAGAGATTTTGGAATTTCTCTGAGGACAAGAAATGTTTTCCTACTGATTGTTTCAATCCTATCACGTTCTTTGCTCACAGGCCTCCAATATTTCATTCAACACACACTCACGCATACAAAAATATAAGTTTTCGAAAAACATGACTTGTGATTCTGTTACGACATCATGGTGTGGCAGCTGTTGCTCTGGCAACATTTTCTCAGTCTTTACCCTTTCTCAGATATCATTTGTGGCACTGCTTCTTTAGTGCCAAATTCCTTTGTTCCCCACTCTCACCCCAAAAATTATTAAAGGCAGATCCATCAAGAGGCTGGCATATCAAGACATCCTAGGATCACCACTCAATCTCACTAACACTTACTGACATTGAGTAGACCGGTCATCCAGTCCCATTCTTCTCATTAACTTAAGTGGTTTGCAACATCTTTCTGTTCTATTACTCACCAGAGGGGTGGCATGATCTAGAGTAATATTTTTCAGCCTTTTTTATCTCACGGCACACTTGGACCTATAGTTAAACTTCTGCAGAACACTTAAATTATGTTCATTAAAAAAAGAGTAAAAGAAGAATATACTTACTGTGTATTGAACGTCTTTTGAAAATAATTTAATTAATGGTCATTAAATATTTTCATAGCACACCTAAGATCCTCTCATGGCACACCAGCGTGCTGTGGCAGATCGATTGAAAATCAATGCTCTAGAGGTTAAGAGCGAGGCCCCCATTGCCAGATAACAGCATTCCAATACAGGTGATTGCCTGCTGTGTCATCCGGGACAACACTGAACTGCTTTGTGCCTCAGTTTCCTATTTTGTTAAATAAAGTTAATTAAAGTACCTACCCAGCAAGGTTGTTGGGAAGGTGGACTATCTTACAGGTTCAGCATCCAAAAATCCAAAATCTAAGATTAGTTTGAGCACCATCAATGTAATACTCAAAGGTCACGCTCACTAGCCCATTCCCTATTTCAAATTTTCAAATTAGGGAAGTTCAACCAGTAAGATTATGGTCGATACTTAGAATGAAAAACATTCCAAATCCACACCACTTCCGGTCCCAAAGATTCTAGGTAAGGGATTCTCACCCTTGTGGTGTATAGAGAGTCATAGTGCCACAGTTTTAATAATGTCAATAATATGTTCCCCTGATAGTCTTTTCTACTTTTTCACCATTAAAAATAGTTGTTGGGGCCAGACATGGTGGCTCACATCTGTAATCCCAGCACTCTGGGAGGCCGAGGCAGGTGGACTGCTAGAGCTCAGGAGTTCGAGACCAGCTTGAGCAAGAGCAAGACCCTGTCTCTGAAAATAGCCAGGCATTGTGGTGGGCACCTGCAGTCCCAGCTACTTGGGAGGCTGAGGCAAGAGAGTCACTTGAGCCCAAGAATTGGAGGTTGCTGTGAGCTGTGACGCCACGGCACTCAACCCCAGGGTGATGGAGTGAGACTCTGTCTCTAAATAAATAAATAAATAGGGCGGCATCTGTGGCTCAGCAAGTAGGGCACCGGCCCCATATGCCAAAGGTGACGGGTTCAAACCCAGCCTCGGCCGAACTGCAAAACAGAAAAATAGCCAGGCGTTGCAGCAGGCGCCTGTAGTCCCAGCTACTTGGGAGGCTGAGGCAAGAGAATCACCTAAACCCAGGAGTTGGAGATTGCTGTCAGCAGTGTGACACCACGGCACTCTACCAAGGGTGATAAAGTGAGACTCTGTCTCTACAAAAAAAAAAATAAAATTTAAAAATAAATAAATAAATATAAATAAATAAGAATAGTTGTTGGAAAAATAGTACTAAAGAAAGAATGAGTATTTAAAAACCATTCTCCATGTTCCTGGCAATTTGTGTAATGGTATCTCTTCTCCTTTCCTATTGTGGTTTGCTATTATTATTTGCTTAGCACACATTCTACAAGATTTCTTAATTTCCAGTAAGTTGTTTCTTTTTCCCCCTCAAAGTTTAGGTGAGAAAAACCCATATGCGTTCCTTGGTTAAAAGTGCTAAATGGTTACTTCTACTAAACATGGCTAATGACTGGGCGAGGTAATCCTAGCATTGTGGGAGGCCGAGGTGGGTGGGTCGCTTGGGCTCAGGAGCTGGAGACCAGACTGAGCAAGAGTGACAGCCTGTCTCTACTGAAAATAGAAACATTGAGGCAGGAGGATCACTTGAGCCAAGAGTTGGAGATTGCTGTGAGCTATGATGCTATAGCACTCTACTCGGGGTGACAGAGTGAGTCTCTGTCTAAAAAAAACAAGGCTAATTCTCCTATAATTTCCCCTTTGAATTAGAATAAATTGACAGCTCTAAAGCGGAAATTCTTAGCTGAGTCTATTTCCTTTAATTCATCCATTTTTACCCTACATATTTATTTATTTACAAAGCACATCTAATTTTTCAAAATCTTCAACTTTTATAACATGAGCCTAAGGCCTCCACTTGCTGAACCGTGTATAATATTTGTGCGTCTTTAGTTCCAATTAGCCTCACTTTCCAGTCTTCACCGACAGTTATCCATAAATCCAGATGCGTATATGGGAATTCTGTGCCCGTGCACACACTAAAGGCTAAGGCAAATGTGACAGACAAAAATCCATTCAATTTAGTGTCTGTGTGTTTTCATATGGAATGGAGGAAATACATCCATTTCCCAAGGTACAAGCTGATACCCTGAGACCGACAGCATGAGAGCAATCCAGTGTGACAGGAGTCCTGCTGTGATACAATTAAATCCATCAAAAGGTGCCATACTGACTCGGTGCCTATAGCACACTGGTTTCAGTGCCAGCCACATACACTGAAGTTGGTGGGTTCAAACCCGGCCCAGGCCAGCTAAACAACAACAAGTGCAACAAAAAAATAGCCAGGCGTTGTAGCAGGTGCCTGTAGTCCCAGCTACTTGGGAGGCTGAGGCAAGAGAATCTCTCAAGCCCAAGAGTTTGAGGTTGCTGTGAGCTGTGATGCCAGGGCACTATACCGAGGGTGACATAGTGAGACTGTCTCAAAAAGAAAAAAATGCCATATGGTAAAATCATTCCCCCCCCTCTGGGTAGATACCTAGTAATAGGATTATGGGATCAAATGGAAGGTCTATTTTTAGCTCTTTGAGGATTCTCCATACTTCTTTCCAAAAAAACATTTTACCATTAGGACATCTGCACTAGAATGTTTAAGTTCAGTTGACAATCGTCAAGATAGGGAAGCAACCCAGGTGCCCATCAACCTACAAATGAATTAATAAACTATGGCACATGTATACCATGGAATAGTATCCAGCCAGAAAGAAAGATGGAGACTTTACACTTTGGGGTTTACCTGGAAGGATTTGGAGAACATCCTCCCAAGTAAAGTATCACAAGAATGGAAAAGCAAGTATCCGATGTACTCAATACTGATAAGAAACTAGTAGACGAACAACCATACACCCATAGGAGAGAAAAACAGAATTAAATTCAAGAAAGGGGAGTGGAGGGAGGAGCAGGAGGAATAGGAAGGCGGCTTGGTAAATTCTCACCTGACAGGCACAATGTAGGGGTATATAGCACGCCTTCAAGGCAAAGGGCTCAACTACTACTTGGACTTCACCTAACAAATGCAAACAATGTAACCTAACCACATGTACCCTTATATTAATCTGGGCCTTCTCCTGGCCCTAATCATTAAAGATGCCATTCCATAGATACATATATGTTAATGTATTTATAAGTGAAAGCCATTGATGTTATTGTACAGATAGATACAAAGTGGCAGGCTCGGCGCCTGTGACTCAACGGGCTAAGGCACCAGCCACGTACACCTGAGCTGGTGGGTTCGAATCCAGCCCGGCCCGCCAATCAACAATGACAGCTGCAACCAAAAAATGGCCGGGCATTGTGGCGGGCGTCTGTAGTCCCAGCTACTTGGGAGGCAGAGGCAGGAGACTCGCTTGAGCCCAGGACTTGGAAGTCGCTGTGAGCTGTGATGCCATAGCACTCTATCCAGGGTGACAGCTTGAGGCTCTGTCTCAAAAAAAAAAAAAATAGATACAAAGTGGCAGGTACAACAAAGCTGAGCAAAACAATTAATTACATTTGGGACAGTTGATAAAAAGAAGCAGAGCAAGAGGATTTTATTCTTAAACTTGATTTCCCAGCCAAAATCTGGATAAACCAAACATCCCAACAGGTGCTGGAACCAAGCATGTTACAACGGAGGGAAGTGACACAGGCTATTTCTAGGCCATGTATTTAAGACTTTATATACAAGCCAGGGGCTCTTTTTCTATCACAGTGACTTAGAATCTACCTGTTATCTGGGTGTGGTGGTTCACACCTGTAATTCCAGCAATTTGGGAGGCTGAGGCAGGAAGACACCTTGAACTCAGGAGTTCAAGACCAGCCTAGCGGCCAGACCCGGTGGCTCACACTTATAATTCTAGCACTCTGAGAGGCCGAGGTGGTTGCACTGCTTGAGCTCACAAGTTCAAGATCAACCTGAGCAAAAGTGAGACCCCGTCTCTACTAAAAATAGAAAAACTAAGGCAAGAGGATCATTTTGAGCCCCAGTTGGAGGTTGCTGTGAGCTATGACACCACAGCACTCTACCCAAGGGTATGGCTTGAGACTCTGTCTCAAAATAAATAAATAAATAAATAAAAAGACCAGCCTATGCAACATAGCCAGACCCTGTGTCTTAAAAAGAAAACAACAATTTTTTTAAATTACCTGGATGCAGGACTGTGGTCCTAGCTACTCAGGAGGGTGAGGCAGGAGGATCATTTGAGCCCAGGAATTCAAAGCTAGAATGAGTTCTGATGATGTCACTGCATTCCAGCCTGGGTGAAAAATAAAGGGAGGCGCCTGTGGCTCAAGGAGTAGGGTGCTGGCCCCATATACTGGAGGTGGTGGATTCAAACTCGGCCCCGACCAAAAAAAAAAAGGAAAAAAAAAGTTTCCACGTGCTGAAATGGCATCATTAAAGAAGGGAATAAGGTCGACGTGTGGCTCACACCTGTAATCCCAGCACTCTGGGAGGCTGAGGCAGGTAGATTGCTTGAGCTCAGGAGTTTGAAACCAGGCTGAGCAAGAGTGAGACCCCATTTCTAAAAATAGCCAGGTGCTATGGTAGGTGCCTGTAGTCCCAACCGCTTGGGAGGCTGAGGCAAGAGCATCACTTGAGCCCAAGAGCTTGAGGTTGCTGTGAGCTATGATGCCACAGCACTCTAGCCATGGTGACAAAGTGAGACTCTGACTCAAAAAAAAAAAAAAAAGTAAATAAATAAATTTATTTCTTTCATTAAGAAAAAACAGTTTAAATCATGCAATGTTAACAGTATGAAGTCTCTTAAGACTGTCTCAAGAAAAAAAGCTTGAAGCCAGAATTCCTACATTTTTGCAAGATCAGCTTCTCTGGGGAAGCACCTGTGGCTCAAAGGAGTAGGGTGCTGGCCCCATATGCCGGAGGTGGTGGGTTCATAGCCAGCCCTGGCCAAAAACTGCAAAAAAAAAAAGAACAGCTTCTCTGGAGAGTTGTCCAATTAACAACAGACTTTGTGTGTGAGAGAAATAGAACGTTTCTGTTATGCAGCAAATTCTAGACTATCCTGATTAATATATATCAATTTTAAGGTATACTTTTCCTGTTAGCATCTTTCTTATTATAACTTATATTTAAATGGGACCAACTGGCTACAAAGTGTGCAGAAGGAGGGGTCAGCGGAGGCGCCCTACACCCTTTACTCTGGTTGTGACGTCAAATGTTCTCTCCACAAAAATGTGTTACTTACTTTGCCCTGAAATCACATCATCCTCACTCTTCTGTTTGGGGCATTCCATGTCTGTGAGGCTTAGAGCAAAGGTTTCTGTGAAGTAACTGTTGTTATCTGGTAATCAAAGCCTCTTTCCTCTATCAACCCTGCACTTTACTCAGAAAGATGCTTCTTTTGAAGCCAAGGTCAAGATCATAGGAATTGTTGGCAGCCAACGTCCCTCCTCTGACTGTCTTTTCCTGTTCTACATTCTGTATCTACTGGATCTGCACAAAGCCATTCCATAGGTCCTGATCATGACCTTGATCTGCATAAAGCCATTCCACAGGTCCTTGATCATGACCTTGTTTTATTCCAGGTTGAAGGGTTTTTTTTCCCCTTTTCCTTTTTTTTCCTCCTCTCTCCATTGGCAACGCTTTTCATCATTTTCAGTAAAAATACCTTTATTCTATCAACTTGAAGTAGTTTTGCTTCTTAAGATCTGCTCTTCTGATTCAAATGCAGTTAAAACTTTTCTTGTTTTCTATCTTTAATTTTCCATGATTTTTTTTTTAATTTTCCACGATTCTTAACAAAATCAAAAATATACTTTCTGGAAAGAAGAACTCAGTAGAAAAAATACATAATGTGGAGATTAACCCAAATGCCAAGCAAGTTCCGGACTCTGTAGAACAACTCTTCACCAGTGAATAAAGTGCCATAGGGGTCATTAAAACAGTAGAAGGAATTACATAAACTGAGGGATTTATGAATAAATGGATTGATAGATATTTTCCTTATTTTCATTGCCATAACTGTCAGCAGTTACATCTCAGTGCAGGATACACTGAACTACATAGGGCAGAGAACGTTAGTGGTGTCCAATTAACAGCTCCAGTGCTGTTCGCATATAAACCCTGCCGAAGGAGCAGCTGGTGGACGCAGGGGTATCAAGAAGGTGCCAGAGGCCCTCGGACAGTAGAAAACCTTGACCTGAAAGGAAATGGACAAATGGCCTCCTGGCCTCACTAACCCCACTCTGATGGTCATATTGCTCACGTTCTTATCTCCTGATCTTCACGGTGGAAGATAATACCTCCATCACACTCTGACCCTTCCTATTGAAGAACAGTTCAAATTTTAAGTTAAAATGTATCACGAGTCCCCCCCCCCACCCAGGGGATAGCCACATTAGATATGGGAATCCCTGCAGACTAGGTGGAAACACAAAGGAAGGTGCTGCATATAACACTAGTGAGTTACCAAGAATGAAGACTGAAAAATTATTTTCTGGGTGGCGCCTGTGGCTCAGTGACTAGGGCGCCGGCCCCATGTACTGACTGTGAGGCCCCATTAACTGGGCAGCTAAAGGCCCAGCTTTGGAGTCAGAACATGTTGGAATCCATTCAGCCTTCCCCATGTGCTAACTGTATGATTTGAGGCTAATGACTTAATCTTTCTTTATCTCAATTTCCTCCTTTGTCAAAGGACAATAGTCATCTACATAGAGTATTAAGGAAAAAAATAATGGAACCTCTTACTGTTTCAAAGGCAGTGAGAGTTTCCAGTTAACCTCTCCAAAAAACTAATGAAAACCTCTTACTGTTTCAATGGCAGGTTCAAACCCAGCCCCGGCCAAACTGCAACAAAAAATAGCCGGGTGTTGTGGCAGGTGCCTGTGGTCCCAGCTACTTGGGAGGCTAAGGCTTAGAGAATCGCCTAAGCCCAAGAGTTGGAGGTTGCTGTGAGCTGTGATGCCAGGGCACTCTACCGAGGGCGACAAAATGAGACTCTATCTCTTAAAAAAAAGAAAAAAGAAAAATTCTTTCCAAGACTAGGAGTAGAAAGTTGGTTTCTGCAGCTGAGAAGCCAGATGGACACCCATTTGTTTATTAGTGAAGACGTAAAGAATCACGTTCCCAAGCTATATAGTTACATAATGACCATCACTGTGAGGAATTACAGACCTTTCTGAACGCAGAGCTATCTCGAAGAAGCCACTTTCTTTTAACGTAAAATATACATATGAATCTGTTTCCTACAGTTATTTTATATGCTCTGTCTAAGAGCTCGGTGCCCATAGCTCAGTGGTTAGGGTGCTGGCCATATACACCGGGGCTGACAGGTTCAACCCTGGGCAGGGCCTGCTAAACAACAATGACAAGTACAACGAAAAAATAGCTGGGTGTTGTGGTGGGTCTCAGCTACTTGGGAGGCTGAGGCAGAAGAATCACTGGAGCCCAATAGTTTGAGGCTGCTATGAGCTGTGATGCCACAGTACTCTACTGAGGAGGACATAGTGAGACTCTGTCTCAAAAGAAAAAAGTCCAACAATTTTAAACACTACTTTTAAAATAGGAGCCTGCACCTGCACTCCCAGCTACTTGGGAGGCTGAGGCAAGAGAATCTCTTAAGCCTAAAAGTTTGAGGTTGCTGTGAGCTGTGATGTCACGGCACTCTACCCAGGGTGACACAGTGAGACTCTGTCTCAAAATAAATAAATAAATAAATAAATAAATAAATAAATAAATAAATAAAATAAAATAAGAGCCTGAAGATTCTTCTTTTGGATACCATAAAACAGAATATTATAATGCTAAGCGCTGCCATTGAAACAGTAAGAGGTTCCATTTTTTTCTCTCAATACTCTATGTAGATAAATATTGTCCTTTGACAAAGGAGGAAATTGAGATAAAGAAAGATTAAGTCATTGGCCTCAAATCATACAGTTAGCACATGGGGAAGGCTGAATGGATTTCAACATGTTCTGACTCCAAAGCTGGGCCTTTAGCTGCCCAGGCAATGGGGCCTCACAGTCAGACAGCCTTGCACAATTAAAGAGCGTCAAGGTATGTAGAAGGAATGTGGAATGATTACAGCTACTACTACGCAGACAAGAATTACCCTGCAATAATGGCCACGTGCATGTTTTGAAATCTATAGATGGGGGTTAAGGTCATTTCTTAGCCTTTCAATAATTTACACTAAAGAAAATTCCTTTTGGTGGTGCCCGTAGCTCAGTGAGTAGGGCGCCCGCCAGCCATATACACTGAGGCTGGTGGATTTGAACCCAGCCAGGGCCAATTAAAAAACAATGACAACTGCAACAAAAAAATAACCAGGTGTTGTGGTGGGCACCTGTACTCCCTGCTACTTGGAAGGCTGAGATAAGAGAATCACTTAAGCCCAAAAGTTTGAAGTTGTTGTGAGCTTTAATGCCACGGCACTCTACCGAGGGTGATATAGTAAGACTCTGTCTGAAAAAAAAAAATTCCTTTTTTTTTTTGACACAGAATCTCACTCTGTCACCTTGGGTAGAGTGCCATGGTGTCACACTCACAGCAAACTTAAACTCTTGGGCTCAACTGATCCTCTTGCCTCAGCCTCCCAAGTAGCTGGGACTACAAGTGCCTGCCACAACACCCAAATAATTTTTCTATTGTAAGTAGAGACAAGGTCTCAGAGCCCTTGCTCAGGCTGGTCTCAAACTCCTGAGCTCAGGGAATCCAACTGCCTCAGCCACCCAGAGTGCTAGGATCACAGGTGTGAGCACTTTGCCCAACCCTAAAGAAAATTTCTTTTTTTTCTCACTCTGTCACCCTTGGTAGCGTGCCATAGCGTTATAGCTCACAGCAGCCTCTAACACTTGGGCTCAAGAGATTCTCTTGCCTCAGCCTCCCAAGTAGCTGGGACTACAGATGCCCGCCACGATGTCCAGCTATTTTTAGAGACAGGATCTCACTCTGGCTCAGGCTGGTCTTGAACCTGTGAGCTCAGGCAATCCACCTGCCTCAGCCTCCCAAGTGCTGGAATTACAGGCGTGAGCCACCGTGCCTGGCCCCTAAAGAAAATTCTTAACCAACAAATTCTTTTTAAAGACTCCAATGTATGTTTTTCAACTATGAATCTTCCAATGTTTGAAGTCACATTGTGAAACATAAGACATTTGTTAATTCGCATTATATTTTAACACCATGATACTAGAACCTAGACTTTCCTAGCATGGAGAGATTTTATATGATGTGCTAGATACATTATTTTCAATGGCAACTTCTCTATCTTCTCATTAAGGCAACTTTTCTGGGAAACAGCCAAGAAAACAGCCACTACAAGAGCATCTGGTATTTAGAACCTTGGTATCTGGAGAAATGCATCAGCCTTGTGTTATACGTAGCTCCCTCCTCCCAGCTGCTTGCGCAATCTTCCAGCAAAGGAAGCCTGGAATAATCAATCTAAAGGCAGAAAGTCACGGGGAAATAAAGGGCACCAAAGAGAAGAGGAAAAGAGAGAAGAAACAGGTGGCAGGAAAAAAAAAAAGGGAACAAGACAGCAGAAGAGGTGACGTCTGTAGCAATTTCATAAGCCTGGCCTACATTCATGTATGGGGTTTATGATGCTGGTTGGGGTTTGCCTGTAGAAGGACGTGGTGAAAACAGATTGACGCTTCAAGATCTCTTTCCTCCCTTTTGGAAAGTCAGCTTGGAATACAAAAGAGGCAGAGACCCAGTGTGATACTTGTTCATCTTGTATTCCCCTGAGAAACAAGGTGACCAGCCCCGGCAGCGCTACACCTGTGGCAGAGATGTGTGTAACAGCAGATCAGAGGCCACCAAACCACATTCATTATTCCTTTCCTGGGTGACCACGTGCTCCTCGCAACCTTCTTATAACAATTAGACTCTTCCTGTAATAGTTTTAGCGGAAGCCACCATCATCATAGAAGCGCAATAATGTCAACATCACAAATAATAACAGTAACAGTAATCACTGGGATATTCTTGCCATGGAAGAATATACCATTTTTTTGATAGGCTAATTTCTATGTTTTTCAGCAAAATTAATACACAGTAGAACGTCTGTAAGTTGACCACCCAAGGGACTGCAACAAACTGGTCAACACACACAGGGGTCAACATAAGGACTTGGCCTATTATACTGATACATACATGTGGTGAATGACCAGGTCTCCGAAAATTAGGTCAACTTAACAAGGTGGTCTGTGTAGGGAAGTGGTCAGCTATGGAGGTTCTACTGAATTTTAACTTTTAGAGAAAAACAATCTTCTCCATCCTTGTTCCACTGATAATCAAAATGTTTGTGTTTTTTACTTTTACTTCTTTCCCCCAACATATCCATTACCCCATGTACTCAGACCATGCTATCTAACTAACTTTATAAGCAGTGATCTTTAACTTGTAAGTTTAGTGGAATGAAAAAGGATTCTGCGTTCAGACTTCTCTGGATTCTAATACAAACTCTTCCTTAGAAAATCACGTAATTGGGCAGCTCCTATGGCTCAGAGAGTAGGGCTCCGGCTTCATATACCAAGGGTGAAGGGTTCAAACCCAGCCCCAGCCAAATTGCAAACAAACAGCCAGGTGTTGTGGCAGGCGCCTGTAGTCCCAGCTACTCAGGAGGCCGAAGCAAGGGAATCACCTAAGCCCAGGGGTTGGAGGTTGCTGTGAGCTGTGATGCCACAGCACTCTACTGAGAGCGACAAAGTGAGACTTTGTCTCTAAAAAAATAAATAAATAAATAAAAAGAAAAAGAAAACCTCATAATTGTAATTTCTCAGAGTTTGTGCTTCCCTGATCTGAACAGCTTTAGAAAAAATGCAGTGCCACCCCAAAAATGACACAGGTAGAGGCCTGGGTCCCATTACTTAACTGGGCAGGGACCATGCGATCAATAGAGAAGAGGGGTATTTTAATGTGTGCTTGAAATGAAAAGACAGCCTTCCTTTTCTGGAATACCAAAGGACTAATCAGCAGCCCATTTTTACATGAACCAGGATCACCGTTTCTGTTCTTCTCTCCTGGGTTTCACTGCCTTTTGGCAGCATGAACCAGAAAGTCCATAAAGCACATTTCACGTTTTTAGGCACTCTGCTTCCCTAGAGGAAAAGGTTGAATTTAAGGAAGAGTAGGAAATGGAGGATAAAGCACAGATTTAAATTATTCAGGCTGATGCCGATCTCCATTTCCAAGGATGATCAGAAGCAGAGCGAGCCAGACATAATTTCTGCAACTAACTGGCAAGATAATGGGACTTAAAACACTGAGTTTGTCTCCTTACCTCGAGTGTGGAGGTCAAGTATAGCCTGCCCGCTTCCCCTCCCCCACCCATCTCTCTCTCTCTCTCTCTCTCTCTCTCTCTCTCTCTCTCTCTCTCTCTCACACACACACACACACACACACACTCACACAGGGCTAAGTGCTGTCTTCCTCCATTGCTATATTCTCTGATAACGTGCCAGTGGTGAGGTCCACAGAGGAGGTCCCACATCTCCTGTGACCCCAAATCTGCTAAAAAGTAATTGCACACAGGAAAGAAACAAAAGCGTCCTGAGCCACAGGCGGGTGATATCTCTGTGGTTGTCAAAATAACCAGAGAAAATAGGCAGCCGAAGACAGCTGAAATCAAGGCATGTTAAAAAATATATACATATATTTGATTTAAAAAAAAAAACGAAACTGTAATGTCAGCTTCCTAAGGAAATGGGCTTTATCACAAGTCTGTACTTCTCTGCTCTATTTTGCTCTGAAAGTGCTTTCTTTCATTCATTCATTCATTCGTTCGTTCGTTCGTTCATTCATTCGTTCATTCGTTCCATCATTCACTGTGCTAAGCACTCAGTGCTTTCACGGTGCACGGTAGTTGGACCTGTGCTTACTCAGTAAAGCAATTCTCCTCCATTGTCTACTTTAGATATATTCGTGGTCGGATGGAGGAACCCTCTTTTGGGAAACTGCATGTTTTCAGGGCCCTTCCTCCCTGGTTGGGCCTCCTGTTCTCATATTAGGTTGGTAAAAAGACGGAGCCACCAGGCCGAACCATTCTACAGCCTCTTCCTGCCAAGCCCCAAAGGAGATCCAAAACAATTAAATATTAGGCACAGTCAGCTGTAAACTATGTTCCCCCCTTTATTAATTTATTTGTTGAGACAGAGTCTTGCTTTGTCACCCTGGGTAGAGTGCTATGACATCATCATCGCTCACAGAAACCTCAAACTCAATTCTCTTGCCTTAGCCTCCCCTGTAGCTGGGACTACACGTGCCCAGCACAACGCCCACCTAGTTTTTTCTGTTTTCAGCAGAGATGGAGTCTCGCTCTTGCTCAGTCTGGTCCCGAACTCCTGAGATCAGGCAATCCACCCACCTCGGCCTTCTGCAGTGCTAGGATTACAGGCATGAGCCACTGTGTCCAGTCATTTTAGCTGAACCTCCTCCCCACTTCAGCAAACTGAAGCTCACTTTGCTTTCGATCGCGTTCATTAATGAATGAGCTGTATAAAGACAAATATTCATACCTGGTCTCTCAGCCTCTCTTGGTGACCCAGGATTGCTGAGGCATGGTGGGGATATTTCTGCTTCAGATGTTCTAGGAACGCTTCTCTCTTCCTATCCATCTCAGATGTTTGCATTCCCAGTATTTCTTTGGAACTTCGGGGCCCACCTAGGGTGTGTCTCCTGGGGATATTTCGGGAAGACTTGGAAACTGAAACACGACTGTTTCCATTAGAAAGCCGTTCCTTGGTCCTGCGGCATTCCGCATCTTCTAATGACGTGACATGCAGATTGCTTTTTCCTTGTTCTGAAAGACAAAAAGAAAAAAAAAATGTGGTCCACAATTAATAATTTCACACTAGAAATCTCATTTACAGAACACCAACAGGGTTTGTGGCAGTTGTTAATGTATAAATGTAACTTTAGCAAATTTTCTTTTCTTTTTTCTTTTTCTTTTGTGGCAAGGGAGGAAAACTCACAATTAAAAGAAATGTGAAATATTATACTTTAGAAATAAAGACATGGGCTCGGCGCCTGTGGCTCAACGGGCTAAGGCGCCAGCCACGTACACCTGAGCTGGCGGGTTCGAATCCAGCCTGGCCCGCCAAACAACAATGACGGCTGCAACCAAAAAATGGCCGGGCGTTGTGGTGGGCGCCTGTAGTCCCAGCTACTTGGGAGGCGGAGGCAGGAGACT
>CAUYRH010154903.1:0-14887 GCA_963574655.1 Perodicticus potto
TGAGTCTCCTGCCTCCGCCTCCCAAGTAGCTGGGACTACAGGTGCCCGCCACAACACCCGGCCATTTTTTGGTTGCAGCTGTCAATGTTGTTTGGCGGGCCTGGGCTGGATTTGAACTGCCAGCTCAGGTGTACATGGCTGGCGCCGAGCCTAAAACAACAGCTTTAAAAGGAGGTGGGATTTAGAAGTTAGGCGAAGGCAACAGGCAGTTATCATGCAATAGATGTAATAGGTCAGAAATAGTAACTGTTGTTTGGGATGTGAAAATCAGAAATATTGGAATGTGGGAATATTGGAATTGGAATCACAGTTGGGATTGGAACATAATGGAAATGGAAGTTAGAATACAGAAATCAGGAACTTTGGGATATAGGAGTGAAAAATGGCAGGATTAGGGTATTGAGCATTTTAAGGGTTAGCAGTTGAGTTATGGAAATGAGGATTCATTGGCCATTGATGAGATGTGAAGATTAAGGGTCAGGAGTTGAAGTTACAAACAGTCTTATAAAAATAGCATATCCTATGTTGGTTAGACCTGTCACTGAAAACACTTATAAAAATAGAGCACATGTGTATGCATATAATATATGTTTAACAATTCAATTACATACATTAAATATAAATAACAACTGTAAGTACACATTTAAGTACAATTATATACACACGTACATATATATATATATATTCACATGCCTAAACCCCCCGACCAGATAAATAATTATATATATTTTTAACAACTCAAAGCGCTAGAGAAGGCAGGACTTAATTGGCCACAAACCTTGAGAGAAGGAAAATAGAAGAGGAAAGATCTATTATTCACTTCAGCGTCCTCATCTCCCCAGAGTATTTTCAAAGTGGTATGAAGGAGTAACAGAACTAAAAAGGAAGGAGCAGTCTTAACAGTTAGGAGCAGAAGCATGATTTTGGGAAGAAAAGCAGCTAAGATTTGCGGGACAAAATTCTAGGGAAGAGGAAACTGCAGAGATGTGAGCCCAAAAATGTGTATATAAGCTCTCTGCAAATCATTCATTGGTCAGTTCCTAAGATGTGCATCCGCAGGAAGAGAATCCAAGAAATCCAAGAGAACGATTGGATTGTTCTAAAGAGTACCAAAAAACCAGTGGATTCAGATGATTCAGATACTGGAATTATCAGATAAGGGTTTTAAATAATATAATTAAAAAGTTTAAGAAAATAGAAGAAAGATAAAGAATTTCAGAAAATCCTTGAATGAATTTTAAAACTGAAAAGAAGAAAAATGGAAATTTTAATTTACTAAATGAAAATTCTGGAACTAAAAAGAGTATAACTAAAACTAAGAATTCAATAGGGGAGTTATTTAGCAGCTCATAGTGAAAAAGAGTTTTTACTAATGGGTGACAAGTCAGTAGAAAATATCCAGATTAAAGCACAAACAGAATAAAAGACAAAAAATAATGAAAAGAATGGAAGAGAAATAAGGAATACAGCAAAAAGTTCTAACATGCATGTGACTGGAGTTCCAGAACGAAAAGAGAAATAAAGAGAGAAGGGGATTAATGTAACATTTAAACAAATATTTGCCAAGATTTTTCAAAAACGGATGAAAAATATCAGATTCACATTTAGGAAGCTTTATGAATTACAAGCAGGATAAATACATACATATACATTCACAGAGACTTAGTGACATCAAACTCAAATTGCTGAAGACCCAAGAGAAAGACAAACATTTTCAAGTACCTGGGGGTTGAAGAAGACATATTGTCTTCAAAAGAGCAACAGTGAGATTGATGGCTGACTTATCAACAGAAACAACGGCAGCCAGAGAACAATGTAATCATCTTTAAAATACCGAAAGATTAAAAAGGAAAGCCAATGTGGAATTCTATACCCAGCAAAACTATCCTTTAAAAAAAATAAAAGTGAAATAAAGACAATTTCACGATAACAAAAGCTGAGAGTATTTGTTGTTAGGAGACCTGAATCATAAGAAATATTTAAGAGAGTTTCTCCCTTGAATACTAAGGTTCAAAGTCCCCAAATGGAAGTATTGAGCTCGAAGAAGAAATGAAGAACACCAGACAGGAGAGATTTTGACTCACTTTTACTCCATAAAATCTCATTCCAATGGAATCATTTGGTGTAAAATATAAGTTTATGTTAAAGGAAATGTAGGCACAAAAATAAGAGGTGAAGCTAGAATTTTGCAATTTAATAGCATGTGGGCATAGTTTAATTTTACCGAAATAAAGTTGAAACATTTTAAAGAAACAATTAAAGTTAAGTCCTGGGAATCAGGAGTCAAGGGCAGCAGTTGGATTGTGGGGTCAAAGGTTATGGCTGTGTCTGTCAGAGGTGAGTATTAGGGGAACTAGAAAATGTGCGCAGACCAGGGGTCGGGAGCCACGCAGGCAAGTTGTGTTGTGAGGTCAGGGGTCACGGGAGACGCTAGCTGACAGTGCGTTGTGTCAAAGGGCAGAGGTCAGCAGGTCACGACCCACCAATACCAAAGCGGTTGAAACTTGAGCGCAAGAGGCGGTTGAGATCCTTTCGCCCCCGGCAGGCACGCCCCTCTCGGGCACGTCCCGCGCGCCCTTGCCCTGCCCGCCCCGCCTCGCCCCTGTCAGCCCCGCCCCGGCCAGCGTTTCGAACGCGGACGCGGCGCGCGGCTGAGGCGACTGGGAGCGAGCGCGAGCGAGGTAGCGAGCGGCGCAGGGACCCCGCGGGCTGCTAGGGCCTCCGCGGCGCCCGCCTCCGCTCCCTCCCCTCGGGCCCTCGGGGCCGGCCGGCCGGCGCCTCCTCCCGGGAAGATGGCGCTGCACTTCCAGGTCAGTGCGCTCTGCGCCGCGGGCCGCTCTCCCGCCGCCCCGGCAACCCGGTGGGACGTTGGGGTCTGGAGACTGAGGGCTGAGGACGGCGGCGGAGGCCACGGGGCCGTGGACCAGCCCCCTCCCGGAGCCCTGGCCCCTGCCTCCCCCCAGCCGGAGACCCCGGGCACGGGTCTGGGCTGCACACCCCGGCCCGCGCCTGAGCCCGAGAAAGGGGCGTCCGAGCCCGGGGGCGGCGGGTGGAGGGGACGGGGGTCAGGCTCGGCGCTCGGCGCCGGGGAACGTGCGGATGCCGAGGACCAGCCGGGCCGGAGCTGCGCTCCTCGGCGCTGCGCGGGCACGGACCGCGCGGCTCTCTCGGCACCCTGGCAGGTGGGAGTCCGAGCCGGGCCGACTTTGGCGCGCCTTGAGTGGCAGCCGAGCAAAGCAGCAGACTTTTCGCGCCTTCCCGCTGCGGCGCCGGCTCCGGCTGTGCCCCAGCCTTCCTCCACACTGTGGGGTCAGCTGGAGAGGAGGCTTGGGGTTCACCAGAGGAGCGGCGGCAGCAGTCGGACACGAATTGGCCGGGGGAGGCAGGCACTGTACACGTATCGTAGGGAGTAGCGAAGGAGGGCTTAGCGGCAGCTTCTCTGGAAGAGGAAACCGGGGCCAGGCGCGCGCGCTAGGGTCGCAGAGGCAGTAAGGATGGGACGTGTCTCCTCGGGCTCCTCTGACACGTTCATTCAGTTATTAACACTTACTGAGTCTGCTTGCTGTGTCTCAAGTACTGTGCAAAGTTCTAGGGGATGAAGGGTGACATCCTCTTTGTATCTCTGCCCTCATAGAGCTCACAGATAATCACGGCACAAGTGAAAAATACATCATAGAATTAGTCACGGAATATCATGGGAGCATAAAAAAGAGGATAGCCGCCCTGTGTGTTGGGAAGGAGCGAATTGGAGCTGTTAGGCTTTCAGACAGGAGATGCTTTAAGTTTCTTTGAGCTTCCATTGCTCCACTTATTATTGAAGACCTACTATACTAGGCACTGAAGGTATAGCTCTGAGCAAAACTCCGTGGCTTCTGGTTCTTAGGGAACTTGCCGTCTAGTGGGCCTTGAAAGAATTGTAGATGTTGGCCAGGTGAAGAGGAAGACAAGGATAATACAGGCAAAATGAGGACAGTGTGACCCAAGGCAAAGAATCGTGGAACTTGACATACTGCAGAAATTTGGGACTGGTTGGAGCATTGGGTTCATATCAAACAGAAGGGGTGGGAAGAGTCTATGGATGAAGAGAGATGACTTTGGTAGACAGTTTGGTGACAGTGTATCTTAAGTATCACATTCCTCTTGTAGGCTTCTTTGGACTCCCTGTGGTCACATTGAGTTATTCTTCCAAAGGGTCTTTTCTTTATAACCAACCACTCTCTGTTAGGTCATTGACATTTCCAAGATGTTATGACCAGGAGATAGTCAGCCCCACATATTACCTTTTGACTCCTTGCCATTGCTAAGGGTCCATAGGTCAAAATAATGTATTATGTTCCAGGAAATTTTCTTCTCTCTCTCTTTTTTTTTTTTCGAGACAGTCTCACTGTGTCGCCCTTGGTAGAGTGCTGCAGTGTCACAGCTCAGAGCAACCTTAAACTCTTGGGCTTAAGCTATTCTCTTGCCTTAGCCTCCCAAGTAGCTGGGACTACAGGCGCCCACCGCAATGCCTGGCTGTGTTCTGGGAAACTTTCATAGGAAAAATCTTACAAGGAGGATTTATGGATTATAAATAGGTGTCAGATGTTCATAGTGCAAGTGTTAATCTTAAGAATGACTTAAAAGTATGAGGAAACTCTGAAACTTTTTAAACTTGAAAAGATGATGTACAGTGAGTCACCAAGTCCTACAAGACTTCATGTTTAGGTACAGTGTTAGAAAAATTAGCTGCTGTTGTCAAAACTACCCATATAGTTTCCCAGTAATGTATTTCACCGTAACTGTAGATAGCTTTTAAAGATCAGTTTTGGTGACCAGAAGAGTTCTTTTTAGCATATGAAATCATGTTGTTAATAAGTTAACTCAAGGAGCATTTGTTAGTAGTGATAACCAGTACTTAGTATTTTGAGTTTTCATATGCTCATTGTAGAGTTGAAGCCTTCCATTAATTTGAAAGTTGGGGATACAAATGTTTTATTTCTGAAAACACTGAGTCTTGGAACAGTTGTGACTTGCCCAAGGTATGGGATTAGAATAGGCCTGATAATTCTTTTTTTTTTTTTTCTGAAGTTTTTGGCCGGGGCTGGGTTTGAACCCACCACCTCCGGCAGCACTGCCTGGCCTAATAATTCTTAAGTGCCATATTCTTTCCACTACCTATTCTGTCACCTATGCAGTAGAGCAGCTAGTCAAAAATTGTGCCATAAAGACAATGAGTAAAGAAGCAGATTTGTGTAGGGCGAGGTTAATGCACTGCTGTTCATCTTTTTCATATCATGTAAAAAAGGTAATTGCATGACTTATTACATAAACTACTTGTAGGCAGAGGCTATTGGGGTCAAGTTTCCATACTGTCTCAAGTCTTGCCCTGGCTACCTGGAGGGCAGAAGGCTCAATATAGAGGCATAACTATTACCCATTCAATGCACATGCATTCTGATTAGAAAGCTGTGAATTAAGGTATGTTGTCCTGAAAGAAGTCATGTATCTGGATTACCTGAGAGGGGGCAGTCCAGATAGAGAAGCACAGTGAGGAAAGAGAGAGAATTGCGAACAAGTTAAGATTAATGTAGGCACTTTAGATAGGACAGAGAGGCCTTGATGAAAATGGAGAGATAATGTTAGGTAAAAAGTAGGGGACCCATTCGCTCCTTTTTTTTTAATTGTTGTTTCAGAAGCAGAGACTGTAGCCAGGTTTCTTAATCCCCAGTCAGGCTACCTGAATTGATTTAGATGTGATTGAAAACTATTTAATACCTCTTTTGAACACAATGATAACATGAAAAGGGATTTGGAAAGATCATTCTGGCAGTATGGACTTGAAAGGGAGAAACTATAGAAGATCATTATGGTCTCTTACAACTATTAGTAACTGAAGAAGGTTAGTTACTTATAATTTATTGTGGAACTGCCATTTGGAAGGCACTAGATTAGACTTTCCCCCCATCTTGTCTATCTTAATCCCCACAATTATGTTGGAAAATGAATGCTTCTGTCTGTATTGTTTCAACAGTGAGGCTTAGAAAGGTTAAATAATTTGCCTGAAGTCACTTAAGGAGCAGCAGATTCC
This sequence comes from Perodicticus potto, assembly GCA_963574655.1. Lineage (NCBI taxonomy): Eukaryota > Metazoa > Chordata > Mammalia > Primates > Lorisidae > Perodicticus > Perodicticus potto. The sequence goes on from CAUYRH010154903.1 coordinate 6,068, forward strand.
AAAGGTTGTGTCCGCTCCATTGTATCATTGGTATTTAAATTGAACCATGATCTTTCTAAGACCCCCCACTACCCTACACTCTCATTCCCAAATCCGCCCCTGAAGAAATCCATGGCACTGGTGGCCACATTAGAAAATATTGTTTGATTGTTCTGTCTGTGAACATCATGTGGAGGTGTTGAGTCTGAATCTTTATGTTAATAGGAAAGTGTGTACCTGTGAGATTTGAGGCAGAGTCCATAAGACTGCCCTTACTTCAGATACCAACTGTAAGGTTAGGGGTTTCCTAAATTCACCCTCAGATTCTACAGTTTGTTAGAAGGACTCACAGAATTCACTGAAAGCTGTTGTACTCAGCAGTTTATTACAGGAAAAAGGATGGTAATTAAAATTGGTCAAAAGAAGGAGATACACAGGGAAGAGTCTGTGAGGATTCCAAAACTAAGCTGCTGTTGTCCTCAGGATGTATTACTCTTGCTGTGTTAATTTGTGGCTAGATGCACTTATTCCAAACTAGGGAAGTGCACCCAAGTTTCAATGTCCAGGTTTTTTATTGGGGCTTCATTACTTAGTTATGATTGATTAATTGATTGCCCATGTGTTTGAACTCAGTTTCTAAGTCAGCTGATACCTTGTGACCTAAACTCTTACCTTGAAACACATAGTTGGTATTTATGGTGCAGCCAGACCCCAGTCTACAACCATTGGTTGTGGCCAACCACTACCCTAAACAAAAACATTTGTATCAGATATGACAGATTATTCCCAGAAGCTGAGGACAAAAGCCAGACTTCTTTTAGGGCAAGGCCAAATTCTTTATCATATAGGAGGTACTGAGGAGGGGGAAAAGCAAAAGACAATGTTAATCTTGTAACTCTAGATTCTGGACTAGACCTTTTAAACCACTGACAACAAAGGGACACTTGAAGTAGAACTCTGGGGGAAGCATGTTCAATTCAGTTTCTGACTTTTTGGGGGGTTATTTTTAGCATCTTTCTGCAATTCCAGGAGGAAGAAATTTATAGACAAACACACTAAACAGTTCAAAGTATGGAATAGGACATCATCTAGATTTGCACGATGATTGAAATAAAGGGTAACAAGGTGGAAGATTGTGAGGAGACAACATGCATTTTGGTATACGTAGACTCGTATTTGACTCAGAATTGATCATTTACTCTGTTTGATCCTGGACAGCTTAGGTATATTTGATGTCTCAGCTTCAGTTTTTTCATCTGTAAAATGAGTATACTGAAAATGTGTTCATTGAAGGAGCCCTTTTTTTTTTTTCAGTATTGATTTGCAAAGAAGATGGAAATACTTACGTAAATTGGAAAGCACTAAAACAAGTATTATCCAGTTCATTGTAGGAGTTAAGAGTTCTAAGAGGCCCAGGAATAAACCTTCAGGGATACTCAGGAAAGGTTTTAGAAGGAAGAAGAAAGAAAGTTTGTGGGAAAGAATAACTTCAGAATGAAGGAAGTTTCTGTTAATGGCAATCAATAAACTTCATTCTAGAAGGCAGGATAAATAAAAAAACCAATTGAAAAGAACTTTAAATCTGATTAAAGCGGGATTTTTGTGGTTCAATGATTTGTTTTTTATTATTAGCAAACCTTTTTTTCTTGGAACATAAACCTTTATTCTCTTTTTTTCAGCTTTATCATAATATAACTGATACATAATAAAATACATATATGTATTTAAACTGTGCAGTTGGATGAGTTTTGGCATATTTATATTCATTGGTAAAACTGTCACCAGAATCAAGAAAGTGAACATATCCATCACCTATAGAAGTTTCCTTGTACTTTTGTGCCTCTTTATAAACCTTCTTCCTGGCTCTTTCCTTCCCAATGTTCTGCTACCCTGCCTTCCTAGCCAGGAACCACTGATCTGCTTTCTGTTAATTAAGTATTAATATATAATATATAGTCTTTTTGCCTGCCTTCTTTTACTCAACATTCACATGTTAATAGGTAACCTGTATGAGAATTGTTATATAGAAAGAAGTCATCATTTTAGGGCAAATTGTATGTCAAATATAAAGGACAGAAGTCAGTCTAGAATTTGGAAGATCCTTATACAGACTGTAATCAAGATTACATTATTGTCTCCTAGGGCATGGAAGTGGGGTGCTGTTTATATTTGATAGTTATGTTTGGAGGTCTGTGATGTCCAGTTCTCCTTGTTAGATCTTTTAGTTGTTTAGATGGGCTTCTAATGTTGATATTAAGCATTATAGAAACTTTAATAACTCAAACCTTGAGAAAAGAATTATTTTCATTTGAACCATATTCTCATACATCAATGTATAAAACTAAGATGAAAATATATCGGTTTATTGTGAAAAATAAAGTCTCTTTATACATTTAAATTCTCTAGACAATCAAATGCTAATCAGAAGATTGTTTGGTTAGTAGTCATCACATGATGAGTTTACCGGGCATATTTTTAATAGTTACCATTGCAGTGAAAGAATAATTTGATTTTTCCCTATGAATCTTTTCTAAGTGAAAGTTTAAACCTTTCCCCTTTGTCTTGGAATAGCCTTTCATTTACTAATAATTTGAACTATCTTTGGAAAAGGAATGATTACTAACATTTTTAAGTGCATTCCAGTTTTGTCTTGAGGTTCTTTAAATCAGTACAGCAGAATCAAGCTTTCCCATAATCTTTCCAAGTAGGTTTACTTAGGTGCCATTGGATTAATATTAATATTTGTATTAGTTTTCTAGGGCTGTTGTAACAAATTACCACAGACTGGATGACTTAAAACAGCACTTTTTTTTTTTTTAAGTGACAGTCTCCCTGTGTTGCCCAGGCTGGCTTGGAACTCCTGTCCTCAAGCAGTCCTCCTGCATCACCCTCCAAGTAGCTGAGAATACTGGTGTGCTCCACTGCTCCTGGCTTAAAACAGCGCAAATTTATTCTGTTACAGTTCTAGAGACCAGAGTCTAAAACTAAAGTTCGTATAGGGTTGGTTCCTTCTGGAGCTCTTGAAGGAATAACTGTTCCATGCTTTTTTCTTATTTTCTGATGGCTATTTTGACAATTCTTACTGTTTTTTGGGTTGTAGATATCACTTCGGTCTCTCTCTGTCTTCGTATGGCCTGCTTTCCTGTGTCTCTTCGTGTCTGTGCATCTCAAATCTTTTTCCTTTCTCTGATAAGGATACCTGTTAGTGGATTTAGGATCAGGAAGATTTCATCCTGAGATCTCTAACTTAATTAAGGATTTGTAAAGACACTATTTCCAAATAAGGTCACATTCATAGGAATTGGGGATTAGGACTTGGATATGTCTCTTAAGGCGGTGGTTCTTAACCTTCCTAATGCAGCGGCCCTTTAATATAGTTCCTGTGGGTCGCAACCCACAGGTTGAGAACCGCTGTCTTAAGGGATTATAATTCAACCCATTAAATACTATTATTAGGTAATAGGAATAATAAATCTCTTTTTTAGTGTAATTGTGTGCCACAAGTTACATGGCACTGAGTCATTGAATTCTCCAAGCAAACCTATGAGATCGGCACTATTATTATTCTCTTTTTTGTTGCCTTTTATTTGGTTAAACAGGTCTTGTCACTATTTTTGGCCTGGTTCTTTTTGCAGTCAAAGTCTCCTTCAGAGAATCTTAGGCCTAGATGAATATATGAAGTCTGACAATTAAGTTCACAAACTCATCTTAGAAAAAGTGCTACATATGGCTCGGTGCCTGTGGCTCAGTGGATAGGGCGCCGGCCACATACACCTGGGCTGGCGGGTTTGAACCTGGCCCGGGCTTGCCAAACAACAATGACAACTACAACAACAACAACAAATAACCATGCATTGGGGTGGCTGCCTATAGTCCCAGCTACTTGGGAGGCTGAGGCAGGAAAATCGCATAAGCTCAAGAGTTTGAGGTTGCTGTAAATAGATGCCATGGCACGTTCTCAAGGGCAGCATAGTGAAACTCTGTCTCCAAAAAAAAAAAGTGCCACATACCTCATTGCCAAATATCACTATGGTCACCTTTGAAATACTTCCCTTGGGAAGCTATGCTCTGATACCAGTGTCTAATCCACCCTTCAGAGCAGTTTTGGAACCCCTTTTCTGGTATGGCCATCAGAGTTGTTATATTACCCTTGATGTCCTAAATGTCATCAAAATGTCTTCCTTTCAATGTTTCCTTTATCTTCAGGTAAAGAAAAAAGTCATGGGGTTAGGGGAGCAGATCAGGTGAGTAGGGAGGGTGCAATTCCAGTGCAATTATTTGTTGTTGGCTAAAAACAGACTGCCTTGTGAGCTGGTGTATTGCTGTGATGCAAGAGCCACACCTTTCTCATGATAAGGTTTTCAGTTAAGATTTTCCTGTTTGTGTATCAATGCTTTCTTGGTCTGCTATGCTTCTCACAGTCAGCTGATAATTTTGACACACAAAAATTGAGGAATTTTTGCAGTGTTACCATCAGTTCTGCTCATTAGTAGCTGCCCTGACCTGTCTTCATCAGTGACGCTTTCTCACCCCTCAGAAAATCATTTAATCCATTTGTATATTGCTGTTTTCTTCATGGCATTATCTCCATATACTTGCACTAACATGTCTCTGATTTTACTTCTACTCTTGCTACATTAAACAAGAAATTCAATGTTTGTTTATTGCTACAATTCAAGTTCTGATATTCTTGTGATGGCACACAAAAACAACAGTAATGAATGCCACTCGGCAAGATACCTCCACATGATGATTGGAGCACAACTGTCAGACACTGATATACCAAGGTTATGAAACCTTACTGAGTTGTTTGTATAGTGCTGTCCATGTACCTGAACAGTGGCAAGTTCATCAACTAAATTGTGAGACCTCATATGACAGCAGGTTCAGTTTATCATTAAGTTATAGTGGTTCTAAAATTCAGTCCTTCAAATTTATTAGATGAAGGAAAAAGACTTCTAAGGTTGATCATGAGAGGGAAAAGTAGTTCTTTTTGTTTTTTTCTATCTTACCTGGAGAAAACATGAGAATTTTATATATACTAATGAACTATAAATTTTCTATGTAGTTTAATATGATGAACGGTATGTAATAGTAATCTGGTCTTATTAGGTCAGTCTAGGAGGGGGAAATGTTTAAAATATGGTTCATTTGAGGTCTTTAATCTTAATCTTTATGAAATCTTACTTTCGGACTTTTATTTTCACTCTAGCAGTAAATTCCCAAATCTTGGAAGCCTTTGCTCTGACCTGAATAGGAAAATGGAAAGTACCATAAAAGAACTAAGAGGAGAGAAGTGAAAAGAATATTGGGAGCTAGAAGAGATCTCATTTTAGTGTTATTTGTTGTATTTCTATTATGGGGAGATAAATGTGTTGAGGGAGTTTGTGGACTAGTCTAGTGCTAGGCTGTTGCAAGTATATGGCAAGGCTGTTAAATAAAAATTCAGGCAAGGAAGGTTAGCAAATGTCATTTTTAAAGGACTATCCCATTACCTTCATATGTCTACCTGACATTGAAGTCTGTGCCACTGTTTTTGTGCTCCAATGAATAATTCTCTTAATTTGAGTTCAAAGTGAGTTAGTTTACTTTAATAAGATGCCTTTAACAAAAATTCTTTAAAACTGAGAGAAATATTGAGCCTATTTTCTTATTTTTAGATTGGTTCCATATGTCCTATATCATCAAATGAGAACATATGAATACTTATAAACAGAATGATTTAGTCTTTGTGCTTATAAAATAGGAGCCTGTGGCATAACTCGTTATTAAATTGCCAGAAATACCATAGGGTCAAGTCACAGTTTCTGGAAATCATGATATAATTCATCTGCAGCACTGAGTCTTTAGTTCAGAAACCCCAGATCAGTATAAATGTATAATTATTATTTTTTAATAAATGAAATGGAAATTCTTATAGTTTGGGAAAGAATGTAAATTGGGTTATCTACAACTTGTGTATGGTCATTTCCCTCATTCATCTCTCTAACTTCATGTAGCATTTCCACCTTGCTCCTCTTTACTAGCCACATTGACCTTTTAATTCCTTGAAATGACTAAATTCCATTCTATAATATGGCCCTAGTAAATGCTGTTTCTTTGCCTAGACTGCCTTCTAATCTTTTTTTTTTTTTTTTAAATCTTGTTTACCTTTTTAGGTCTCGGCATAAATATTCTTGCTTTTTAAAAATTTTTTTTTATTTTTTATTGTTTGGGATTCATTGAGGATACCAAGAATTAGGTCACACTGATTGTATTTGTTAGGTAAAGTGCCTCTTGTAATTGTGTCCCACCCCTAAGAGGTGTGCTATATATTCTGACCTCCCATCTCCTTCCCTCCTCATGCAGTAGGCAAGTTTTCTTCTTTTGATACTATTAATTTTTCATTTCAGAACTATTAATTTATGTGTAAATAATTTTGGGGTAGGAGATGTACCACTGTACATCTGTTTTATATGCCACTGTATCCTCTACTAGTAAGTAGTTGTACATATTAGTTCAATAAATCTGTGCTGAATTAATGAATATAGGGAGGCATGATGTTTACATCCTTATTTTCTGTAGTTAATATATTTACCTTATTTTTTTCGTTCTAGTAAAATGTTAACTTTTTTTTCTTTTCAAGAGTTTGGCTGAATTGGAAGTGTTATGTACTCATCTCTACATAGGGACTGATCTTACACAAAGAATAGAGGCGGAGAAAGCACTGTTGGAACTTATTGACAGCCCAGAATGTCTCAGCAAGTGTCAACTTTTATTAGAACAAGGAACAGTAAGTATTTGGTAACACTGATTAACCATGAAAGATCAGTAGGTAAATGTTAGGTTGCTGAACTTGTATGTTAACAGTGATGACTGATAGATATTGCCACATATCTTTTTATTGGAGTATATTTCATTATCAGAGGGGTTAATCTGAGAAAGAATTATAGAAAGCTTGGAAAGCAAACTTAGGGAAGAGCTAGGAGGTGGAAATAGGAATGAATTAAAATAGCTTCTTGGTTACTTTTGGCCCCCTTTTTTGTCTCATTTTAGTGGGCAGAATTACACTAAAAGTACTGCCAAATACTAAAAGAAAGTTGACTGACAGCTTTGTTAATCCAGGTAGGGGAGGCAAATTGTAATTACCTCTGAAATTTTTTTTTTTTGAGACAGAGCCTCAAGCTATCACCCTGGATAGAGTGCTATGGCATCACAGCTCACAGCAACCTCCAATTCCTGGGCTCAAGCGAGTCTCCTGCCTCCGCCTCCCAAGTAGCTGGGACCACAGGCGCCCGTCACAATGCCCGACCATTTTTTTTTTTTTTTTTTTTTTTTTTCTGGTTGCAGCCGTCGTCGTCGTTTGGCGGGCCCAGGCTGGATTCGAACCTGTTAGCTCAGGTGTAGGTGGCTGGCGCCTTAGCCCGTTGAGCCACAGGCGCTGAGCCATTACCTCTGAAATTTGAAAGGATGATTCAGAAGAATGTAAGAGACTGTATGCTCTAGAGCAGAATTGGCAAACTTTATCTGTGAAGGGCCTCACCCTGTATTTTAGGCTTTATTGGCCAAGAGGTGATTTAGCCGGAGTTCAGAGTTGGTGTTTCCTCTTATTTCCAGTCACCTTGATTTCAAATGTTCATGTGGATCTATAATGAGATTTTACATATTTCATCTTTGAAAATATTTTTTCACATAAATAGGTACTGCCAAATACTAGTATCAATACATAAGTATAAGATTTTAATTAAGCATATTCATCACTTAGCATTTATAGAATTTGATTAAATTTTTTCTTGATATTTGCCTTTTGACATGTGTTTACATCGCAGATTAATCACTTCCAATTGAAGATAAGGTGGAAACTCCTCAATTGTGTAGTTAAATAGATTTTAAATGTGGAAATTTCATTTACACTTGCATCAAGGTCTGAAACTGGAACTGTAGTTGGAGCTAAGAAAGTATATCTGCAAATATTTTAACTTTTGACAGTGTGGGAAGTGGGACATTACTTGTGATTCAAATAGTTTTAGTTGTGATCAAAATGGCTTTGCTGCAGTATAAATTCTATACATTTATATTTTACTATACATTTATATTTTAGACAATTTTATAATTTTAGGTTGAATTCATTAAGAGACGTTACCAAGTTTATAGCAAAAGGTAATTTCCAAAGTCATTTAGTTGTGAACATTAGTGGTATGGTTTTCTTACTGAGAAGAAATTTAACTTTCAGCTGTGAGCTAAAAAAATTGCTATAAAACATTACCACTGATAAGCTATTAATTTACTGTGTGACGGGACAAGTTAGGATATTTAGTGTCTGTATCTGACTGAAATTCACAGAACTGAAGATAAATTCACCAGACATAGATTCAGATATTTACTGCACAGTATCTGCTGATGAAAAATTCCATAGGCTTTAAACATCTCACATATTTTTCACAGCCTTTATAGATTTGTTCAACTCCATGTATGTTTCTGCTCCATGTATGTTTCATCACTGGTGTGACACATCTTAGCAGATGATTCTTTACTGAATTAATGTTTCCTCAACTTCTTTGAAAATATTCTGGCCTGCAATTTCACACCGACTCTTCATAGAGGTTAATTTTTTAGTCACTTCACATTTAGTATTGTCTTCTGGAATAATTATTGGTAACTTTAACAATCTGAGCAATATTAGAAATGTCTGTCCCTTATCAAGACCTAAGGAGAACTTTAAAAATCATTTTTTTTATTTTTATTTTTTTTGTAGAGACAGAGTCTCACTTTATCACCCTCAGTAGAGTGCCGTGGCGTCACACAGCTCACAGCAACCTCCAACTCCTGGGCTTAGGCGATTCTCTTGCCTCAGCCTCCCGA
>CAUYRH010154906.1:0-27761 GCA_963574655.1 Perodicticus potto
TTTATGAATGGGATCTTCTGTTGTGTCTCCTTTGTCATTCCTTGGGGGAGTTGATCTACTCTGATTATTCATGTTACCAGAGATTTTCTGCTGATTCCTCCCCATCGTTATTTTTCACCGTGTGGCTAGAGAAGCTAGTAAAGTGAAATTGGATTGAGGGCTCCTGGAGTTGTAATTAAGCAGCCCTTTACCAAAGAGCTAGGACTGGTGATTGTGGCTTTTCCCCTACAGTTTTGCAAAGGTCCCATTCAGTACTTCAGCCTGAGACTCTGGGGACCTGTTTGGTGTGATGGGACTAGGTGGCTCTGTCTTGCATTCAGTTAGTCTGTATCCAATCTGAGTGAATCAGTGGCTTTGGGCTGAAATCTCAGCTGTGGAGAAATACAAGCAACTAATACACCTTGCCCCCCATAGGCAACAACCAGAAGAGGAGAATCAGACCCTCCCACTATAACACAGCAGGGCACAACCTTGGATGGTCCCCAGGTGATCATCCCAGGTCAAGAGTTCCAAACCAATTGTCCCAGTCAGCACAAATGCAGATCAAGTGGAAGAGATCAAAAGGTCTCTAGCAACTAGACAGCAGGGGTCCACTGGCAGCACAAGTGTGACTCACTCCAGTGCTCTGTGGAGTCAGAAAGGCCCTCCCAGAAAAAGGGTTAGTCCAGGGGAGCTGGTGCCTCCTTCCCCACCTTGCACATCCATCATGCCCAGTCACTGGTAACCCCATGGGGCTGTGGCCCAGTTCCCTCCAATGAGCAAATGTGCCAGGGATTTGTGCCTGCCAGTCAAAAGGGTGTCAATGCCTCCTCAGCCAGGCTGCTGCACTCTGCCACCAGCTGGCAGGGGAAACTAGGGAGTATTCCACTTGTGTCCATTCTGAGCTGGGGGTTACCGTTGCAGCACGTGATTCTCTCCCTCAGAGATCACACCTCTTCCCTGGCCACACTCCTTTTCTAGAACCCCTGTGGGGCGAAGTCTGGCTCCCTCCAGTGGTTGACAGAATTGGGGAGGTGTCTCTCCCAAATTTGACCCCCACAGGAATGTATTGCCACTCCATGGAGGGTCTGTGGAGCTGCCACCAGTCAGGGGTAGTGCCACTGCTTGTGAGTGTTGCCATGGGTCAGAGGTACCACCACCATGGGTGGGAGGTGCAGCCTCGCGGGTTGGAGATGGGGCTGCTGCTGGTTGGAGGTGCAGTCCTTGGATCCCCATGCTACACACTTTCTTTCATGGCAGGGGGCAAGTCCCCCTCCTCTTGCGATTCTCTGCTTCTACTAGAGTTATAGTTTCAGCTCAACTGCATGGCAACCCATGAGATGTCCAGCTTTAGCTAGAAACTGCCAGGCATTCCAGGTTCTGCAGTGGGTAGGCTTCCAGACAGCCAGGAGTGGGGGGAAGGGTGGACTGGAAGTTCAGGAAGGCAGGGAAAATATTTGTTCAACTTTTATTCCAGGCAACAGACTGCCCCAACTTGCAGCAGGATTTCTCTGGAGAAGGAGTCCCGGCCTTCAGCCACTCTCTCCCATGGGGTGAAATAAGAGGTCTTCTGTTCACAGCTGGCTTGCAGAGAGCTCACAGCAAGCCACTCTCTGGGGACAGGGGGATGGACTCTCATCCTCTTTGAGATAGGTTTTGTACCTGATATTTATTTCCTTGGGGTCCCAGCTTGCCTCAGCAGGAAAGACGTGAACTTACCACATTTCTCTCTCAGCTCCCAACCTTCAGCTTTGTTAGGTTGGTTCTGGTCATTATTTCTCACTCTGGACAGGAACTTCTATTGAAAGCTGGCTCCAGTCGGCCATCTTGGTTCCCCCCACCCCATTTATTATGTTTTGAACTGATTTTAAAAATAATATAATTAATCATCTCTAAAATGTTTTACAGCACACTAAGCTCCTCTTATGGCACACCACTGCTTTAGAGAATTATTCTGAGTGAAAAAACTGTGACTCACTATGGGATCTCATGTATGTAACTAACATTCTGGAAATGACAAAATTACAGAAATGGAGAGCAGATTAGAGGTTACCCCATTTCAGGTGGGTACACAGAGAAGGTGGTGGAGGCACTACTACCCTGACTATGTCAATGTCAATGTCATAGCTGTGATATTGTTCTATAGTTTTATACAGGGGAAACCATATAAAGGGCACGTGGGATCATGCCATACTCTTTTTTACAACTGTATAAGAACATATAATTATTTCAAAATAAAAAGTTCAATTTTAAAAATATTAATGACAGGCTCAGCGCCTATAACTCAGTGGTTAGGGCTACATAAACCAAGGCAGACGGATTTGAATCCAGCCCAGGCCTGCTAAACAACCATGACAACTGCAACAAAAAAATAACCAGCATTGTGGTGGGCTCCTGTAGTCCCAGCTACTTGGGAGGCTGAGGCAAGAGAATTGCTTAGGCCCAAGAGTTAGAAGTTGCTGGGAGCTGTGATGCCACAGCACCAAGGGCAACATAGTGAGACTGTCTCAAAAAAAAAAAAAAAAAAAAGTTAATGACAATTCATTGGTGTCCAAAGCCTAATGAGAATAAATTAAAAGGATTTTTGTCATTTTTACTCCTCTCTATCTACAATCTCCTGAACATTCTACAAAGATACTGAACAAACAGCTTTCCCTATTTGGACATTAAACACCAGGGCCCTTTCTCTGAGCACTATGATAGGCTCCTTGGTTTACAAATCTACAAAGTCTGACTGATAAGGCAGCACCGATGAGGGGCAAGCACCAGCCTCGGTGTGGCGATGCCTCCATACTCTGCGTGACCTTGGACCATTCACTTAGCCTCTTTGGCTTGTATTTCCACCCAACAAGATGGGCCTGAGTGTGGCCGTTGCATTATAAACCCATTCTATGGAATTGACATACTGTACCACTACGAAAAAATGCTGTCCCATTCCATGCCTCCTCCTCACTGTGTCAGTAGTCAAGAAGCAATTCCATTCACTTCCTTTTCCCTTCTTGTGTTGCAGGTGGCATGTCTAAGAGAGCGTCTCTGCCTTTGACTGAGCACTTCCATCAGCCAGCAGGGCTTCAGCCATGTGCACGGGCCCAGCCCAGCCCCTTGACTGTGCAGATCCAACATGATGGCAGCTGAGGTACAGACCTTTGGTGAGAAATGAAGTCCATGGTCTAAGCACAAAACCAACGGTTGAAACGATAATAACAGCTCCATTCATGGTGTATTTATTACACATGTCCTATTTTAATAGGGTTAAAGTAACCTAATGCAACAAGTGTTAATATTACCACTTCAAACTCTAGACATAAAGATCCAAAATCTAGACATAATGACTCACAGGCAGCAGGGTACAGGGCCCTCCTCACACACCCCCAGGTCTGGAGGAGCAGGCTGGCTGTGTTGGCTTACTGCCTACCTCATTCCCACGGTGGTTGAAGTCTGCTCTCCACCAAAGAACTCTGAGATGCTGAGGCAGCCCGGGAAGGACCTGAACCCAGCTGAGTAGTCTTCCTACCACCCAGCAGAGTCACTCTGGGTCCAACAGCATCCACAGCTGATTCCAAACACTCTTTCTTTGAATCTATGTTCATTTAAAGACAAAGATACAATATTACATTTTATTTCCTTCTCTGAACCATCCTAAACAAAGGCTCACTCTCCACATTCAAAGTCAATTATATCATCCCTTACTATGGACAATTTTAACCTTCCTGCTCACTTCAATCTCATTTTAAACACCTCAAAGGCAGGAGTTTGCTGATACCCTTTGGAAGTTATTTCCTGATAGCAAATAGAGAATGTAACAAATTGTCAAACTCCTCGTGCACTGTTGCCTCCTTGTTCCCAACCACACCCTCTTGTATTATTAACACCTTCCAGAATCACATTAATGAGAGATGAAGAGGCTCCAAATTAGTCACATGGTCCGTTGGGGCAAGGGTATGTCCCACATGGTGCCCTGGAAATACTGCCCCGTGAGTCAATGTGGGTTGGCAGGGAAGCAGAGGGCTTCCTCTGAGGGGGGAGGGGCCATAGCACAGCAGAAGGACACCTGCAAAATTGAACAGCCACCCCTGTGATGGAGAGCAAGGTCAGCGGAGCTCGCCCAGTTGAGCACAGACACACACACACACACACACACACGCATGGCCATCCTATGCACACATACTCTGGAAGCTGCAAAATTGAGGCAAGCTTGTTTTATGGCTCTATAGGAGCCAAATATTACATTTAAATGATCCATTCCATTAATATTGTATCACTGTGTCGATCTGGAATGTATTTTAATCAAAGCCCCCTTGAAATGGTTTCCTTTGTTGTATTTTCTTGTTGGCTCATTTTGTCAACATCTGCTATGTTTAGACAATAAGAATTAAAACTGGGGAATGCTGTTTGTATTCAGCTACTTTTGTTGAGAGTGTAACATCCCAAGATTGGCAGTGTTTATGTAAATCAGTGTGGCTGACACAGCCATCATAAACAAATGAGGAAAATATAACAAACACATTGTTCACGCAGGAAATGTTTGTTTTGAGACTTGGCTTTGGTCTCAGCAGATTGATGAAGAGCTGCTGATACTGCAGATCTGTGCAGCATGTGCCGCGGGCAGTGCTCCCGCCCTGCAGGCACCACAGGGGCGCAGGCTTGCCCCTGGCCTACCAAGGCAGCTGCTGAGCTTCTCCAGCTGAAGTGAGATGGATTTAACCGCGTATGGTGCCACGGATAATTGGTGTGAGCACCGCCGCTCCACCTGGGTTTCTGCAGCCAACTGGCCACCATCATGTGGCACTCAGAACAGGAACAGCTTCAGTGGGGCCCTCTGACCCACTCCATGTGCTAATTCTCATTCAGGAAGGAGAGATGAGGGGGAAATATCACACAAGTGCACAGAGAGACAGACACATGATGATGTCCACGCAGCAGTGTTCTTGCACACAACTGATAAAACAGACGGTGGGACATCCAAACCCCGGCATGCCACGTGCCGTGAAAGAGCAAAAGACAGAGCTACCTGTGGGCAGCCTCCAGCCCTCATAGAGAAGTGAAAACCATACACAAATGGCATAAAATACACTCTCTTTTGTGTCCTTTAAGAGAACATTTGTATTTGCTTCTATAGTCTTAGGATATTATTTCCAGAATGACCTCACAAAACTGGTGGTGAGAAATCAAGGAGACAGAAAGTTTAGAATCAAAGGGTTCTTGCTCTTTGTGTTTATCCTGTTAAATTTGTTCTATTGCATGTATCCTTTACATAAAATATTTCTTATAAAAATAAAGGAAAGATCCACTAGGGTGCCTATAATCAAAAAGACAGGTAATAATAAGTGCTGGCATGGATGTAAAAAAATTGGAATCTTCATATACTGTTGATGGCAATGGAAACTGGTACAGCCACTTTCTCGGGGAAGCTGCCGAGATTATGGTAACCTCAGGCTTAGTAACACGCAGCCCCCATCACCACTTGCTGTAGAGACCCTGCACAGGAAAGCAGTCCAGTCTCCTCAGTGACCGCCCTGTTTCCACAGAGCCACACAGGAGAGCAAGGGCTTCCCACTGTGATTCCAGAGGACTCTGCTGGGCTCACAGGCCTTCCAAGCAGCCATGCAGGAAACCAGGGCAGGGAAGTGGGTGAGGTCCTCCTGTTGGGCTGTGATGAAAGCAATAACCATTCGCTATTGCCTTGCTTGACAGAGAGCATAATTAGCTCCAGAACTCACTCTCTGTTTTGTGAGAGAAATAACACCTCCTTACCAAGCTTGAAATGGTTCTCAGCAAACTGTGGCCACTGAGTACTTCTTATATTTAGAGGAAGACTGATGCAACCACATTTCTGGTAGAGAGCATCTTTCTTCCCAAAAAACGCTGTCTATTTGGGCCGAAGAGACACTAAGGAAATAAAGAAGTCCCCCTGCAACCAAAACTCATTCTGTAGTAACAGTTTTTTGCCCTTTTTAAGACTCAGCCTTTCCTGTACCAAGCTCTAAAAGAATGATAAGTTAGTATCACATTATCAAGGTGACATTGATATGATGGCATAATGGTGTCCACTGAGCCACTCACCTAGAGACTCCACACACATTTGTCATTTCACATGTGGAATCTTCCACCAGTAATCTTTATATCAATCAATTGATCAAATATTTATTGAGAATCTAATAGTCAAGGTTCAGGGCCAGGCAACTACCACTATCAAGTTGTCACAGTTGCTTTATCAACTGTCCACGTGATAAGGCCTCTTCACCAAACCTCCCTCAGAACAGGAACCAGTCCATTTTAATGTGCACAATGTTTCTTGGCCCATGAGCATCTTTTTAACCAAATCATACCATGAACCCCTCCTTATCTAAATCTTAATGACTAAGGAACACAAAAGGGCATTAGGATACCTTATTCATATCAGTATTTCTTGTACTACAGAAGATCCAGCACCTTTGGGTGGATAGATGATGGATGGATGGGCATATGGATGAGTGGCTGTGTGGGTGGGTGAATGGAAGGATGGGTGGGTAGATAAGTGGATGGATAGATGGATGAAAAGGATGAAAGATTGGTAAATGAGTGGATAGCTGAGTGCATGTCTGGGTAGATGAGCAGATGAATGGGTAGGTGGGTGGATGAGTGGACATGGATGGAAGAATGGGTAGGTAAGTGGATGGGTGAATAGGTGGGTAGGTGGATGATGGATGGAGCACTTCTATCTGTAATTTAAAAAAATTTAAAAAGTGGCCAAGGATTTTGTGACTATTAATCAGAAAAACGATAACAGCCTAGAATCTTGAAGCTTGTACAGGAAAAAGCAATAACAACCTCCGTATTTTCTTAGACAAGAAAATGCTGAACTGCATAAGCTAAATAGCATGTTGAGCTATTGTTAGCACAACACAAAAAGACACAGGCAAACAATTCCCATGTTCAAAGATACCTACCTACAAAGAACAGCTGTGCCCTTTCACCTTCAGTCCTGGCTCCTTCAACCAGAGTGAACATGTCAACAATAATTCTTCAGAGCTTCAAGTGTTTGATGAAGCCATGGAGAAATGTATTTTCCATTCCTCACTCATGCACCCTTATTTTTAAACCACTTCTGAAGGAAGATAAGAGGCATAGCACTCTTAGCACACAAGTTGCTAAGATCTTTGATAATCAAATGTACTAAGCACACTGCCCCAGGAAATATGATACGTTTGAATGTTCCAGAGCCTAAGAAATGGAAGCCATACCCCTGTGTGTCACGGTGGTGCTCTATGTCAGTGATAACATCTTACAGCATTAGCAGCATGGACAGAGCAAAGCAAAACTACAAACAGAAGCCTTACTCCCCTCCACAGCCTCAGCCCTGAAGGAGAGAAAGTGCTCAAAACACAGTGATATCAGGAACCTGGAAATGGCTTTGGTACCTTTACCTCTTTAGGGTGGCAAGGGAGAAATTCACTGATAACCTAATGTAAATGAATTTTATTGAATCATTTCCTGGATAAGCAGATTCGGCACAGGAAGGGTGTATTGAACAGGTAGATGTTGACTGAGAAATGAGAGAATGCCCAGAAAGGAAAAGGACAGGAAATGGAGGATGAAAGCCTGGGGGCAAAATCACTTCCTTTGCCGTTTTCATAGGGCCAGTCCTGACAATAAGCAAAGATTCTGTCCTCAACAGGGCTGAGGGCACAGGCTGATTTTGTTTCTACCTGCAGGCTCTGGGTGCCCCTGACTGTGGCTGTGCTTACCCATTGAGATATCAAGCTGAGAGTAGAGCTCTAAACTCCTGGGAACTGAATCTTCAGGCCATGACCCTCTAGAAATGATGCACTGAGGCGTGATGATGCAAGTAACGAAAGAGAATCAGAGAGGCTGCATTTCACAAAGGTGCATGCTTGGGAACCCAAGGGACTGGGTGTGGGCCACAGAGGCCTGCCTCATCCATGCTTTCAGGAGGGGTGACAGGGTCCAGAGCCCTCAGCCAAGTCCAGGCAATGCTGAGACACTGGTTCAGAGCCCTTAAGTCTCAGCTAATTATATCCCCTTGATTCCAGAAAAATCCCCTGAACTGATGACAGCATGGAAAGACTAACAAATTATTCATTTTCTGCAGATTACACTAAGCAGAAAGCTTCCAGAAGAGGGCCCTTAATCAAACTCAGAGACTTACAGTTGGGAGTAAACTCAGAAGATCTACTACAAAGCCTCATTTTACAAAAGAGAGTCCCAAAGAAGTATATTTGGCCCTGTCACAGCGCCACTGAACATCAGGGTAGGCATGAGCCCACGGCCCTGGTCCCCTTCCACACCACACCTCCTGGAAATGCCAACTTTTTATTTGCAGACACTTACACATAGTGCTATGGAACCAAAGAAAACAAGCCCAAGGTTACCGTTTTGCACAAAACTGTCCCCATTCGGAGATTTAAAAACTCAAGCTTTCTTTGAAATTTTTTGTTGTTGCTGTTGCAGTTTCTGGCTGGGGCTGGATTTGAACCCCCCACCTCCGGCATATGGGGCCAGTGCCCTGCTCGTTTGAGCCACAGGCAGCGCCCAAAACTCAGGTTTTCTTAATAAGGAGATCACTTATGATGGTATCTCAAGCAAGATTTGCCACAGTTCCAAAGGATGAATTATTCAACAGATTAACACACTGGAAATTTCTACCAGCTCTATCTCTTCTTCTGTGAGGAGTTCCAGCTGTCCAAATGGCATGCCAGGGAAGAGCAGATTGGGAAACTGCCAGACTTCCCAAATCCCGGTGATCACACAAATCTTGGGAAGCCACCACAGATGGAGTTCGACGGCGAGTGGTACAACCTGAAATATCTCACTTGCCCACTAAGGAGAGTTCCAGTCTTCTCATAAAGCATGAAGATCTATCTGCCCACCTCACAGCTGACCCAGGGAAAGCAAAGTTTCCAAAAAGGATTTGGATATTCTCTACCTAGATTATCCATCCAAACCCCAGGCCAGAGATCTAAAAGAATAGCCAGGCCAGAGGGCTCCACGTGGCATTTGCCAAGGCAGTGGACAGTGTCCTCTGACTACAGTTTGCTGCTGCCACCCCAGCGAGACGGGACGGCTGCCTAATCACAAGCTGAAGATGACTGTCCTGAAGGCGTCCTCGCCGTTGCTGAGCCACATGCCACCTTGTACAAGTCAATGTGGTCAGTTATCATCACAACTGCACCAATCAAACCCAGAAGCAAACACCCTAGACGCAACTGCTTAACAAGAAAGGGTGAGATACTGACCCATGATGTCCCAGAAATTGCACTTCTGGAGCTCTGTGCTAGAAAAGCTCTCGAATATGGACACCAAGGGATGAGTGTTAGGATATGCAGAGCAGTGATATCAGTCTCATGACCAATCAGGAAAAGGAAATCTTTGTCAGTTAGAAACTGGCTAAATTAACCATGGTACCATGCAGCTGCTAAACGGACAGACACAGAAAGATCCTTGAGATAATAAGTCGAGTGTGAAAGCCAGTTTGCAAAACAACATGCGTCACGTGATACTATGCAGGTTTTTATACATACATGATTTTGTATGTAGACGCAAGAGCACACAGATACAAACAAACAGAGCAGGGCACACCGAGCTGATTAAAGACTTTGCTTTGGGGAAGAGGACAGGATTAGGAAGTTAGGGTGATGAGTGACCGTGTGTGTGTGTGTGTGTGTGTGTGTCACCAGTGTCATTAAAATAAGTCCAAAAGAATAAACAAAAAACTGGACGTTGGAACCAAGGCCTAGGGCACTAGAAGCCAGCCTAGTGTACCCCGAGGTGGCGGCCCAGCCCTGATCTGGCCTCCCAGGCAGGTTGTGTCTTAGGAGAAAGGCAAGGCTCCAGGGCATTTGTCCGTCTCCTAGCCAGCCCCCCACACTCCTGCCCACTTCTCCTCATCCTGTCTGCCCAGGCTGTGCCCCAGCTCCTGGAGTTTGTCCTGCACTCTGATGGACTTGTTTCTCAGCTGGAACTTGTCATGATCACTGAATTCCGAGGACACACCTGCCCTCCGGCCCTGGATACTCAATGCCGTGGCTAAGGGCACCACCATTCACTTTTCACTCTTTCCTTGGAACCCTCCCAGACCATCAAAGCAGAATCACTTCTACTGGCTTCTGAAGCCAGAAGAAAGTCAGCTAAAAATGGCACTCACTACAAATTCCTCCCCCAGCCAGGCAGTGAACCGTGGGACCCATGTGAGGGCCCTAAAATACATGTGGAACAGCAAGGGCCATGAGGCAAAAAGCTGCTTATTTTCTCCTTTTTCCTCATTGTCCCCTTCTGCAGTTCACAAATCAAGTTAAATGTGCCCAACCTCCTCTGTCTGTGTATTGCTTTTCTTTCCAAGTGGGCCCCGATTCCAGGTTCCACCTGATGCTAAGCCTCACATAATTTGTATGGCTGGCATCAGTAGCCAATTATAAAAATGTCCAACCTAAATCCAATGCCATGGGATTCTTTGCAAGAAACAAGCACTGAATTGCCCGCCCCAGCTCAGACCTCGTCAGGCACACCCTGCACAACCAGCTTCTGTGCCATCCCCACACCCGGTGTCTGGGGTCCAACTGTGAGAGCCACTGTCTGGTGGTCCCTGGAGCATCTTCCTCACTCACTGTCTGGAACTTTCCAGGCAAGGCAACGTAGCTCCAGGGAGCAGGCAAAGCATATGGCAGCTCCAAAGAGGTTATTTTCCACTCTTTCCTTCCATCTCCCTTAGCACTAGATCTGCTGATAGAAGTGTTCAAAGGGTGTTTTCTGGGGTTTCTCTTTATAGCGTCCTTAATGATGCAGGGAGGGTTTCTGGGTGGGGCTCCCACAACCAGTCTCTGAGGACACAGAAGGTAGGAAGCTGGAGGCGCTGGAGCCTCTGTGCCCTCATTGGCCTGCGGGTGGCCTCCCCCATGGTGCAGTCAGGCCAGGTTCCCCCAACACCACATGCTTCTGAAGGCCTCATAAATCTCTGTGAAGACCCCTGCCTGCTGCAAGTAGAAGCGAGGCTTTTGGAGAGATGAATAGAACCTTCTCTAAAGAAGACAGATGAATGGCTTATAAACAAATGAAAAAATGCTCATCATTCCTAATAAGTAGAGAAATGCAAATCAAAACCATCCCGAGATATCCTCTAACCCCAGTGAGAATGGCCCACATCACAAAGTCTCCAAACTGCGAATGCTGGCGTGGATGTGGAAAGAAGGGAACACTTTTCACTGCTAGTGGACTGCACACTCGTACAACCTTTTAGAAGGCAGTGTGGAGAACCCTCAAAGAACTCAAGCTAGACCTCCCCTTTGATCCTGCAATCCCATTGCTGGGCATCTACCCAGAAGGAAAAAAATTCTTTTATCACAAGGACACTTGTACTAGATATTTATTGCAGCTCAATTTAATCTCCAAAACATGGAACCAGCCTAAATACGCACCAACACAGTAATTGATTAACAAGCTGTGGTATTTGTACACCATGGAATACTATTCAGCCATTAAAAAAGACAGAGACTTCACATCCTTTGTATTAACCTGAATGGACGTAGAACACATTATTCTTAGGAAAGTATCACAAGAATGGAGAAATAAGAACCCTATGTACTCAATTCTGAAGTGAGGACAATTAAGGTCCTAGTACACAGTGGGGGGTGGGGGGTGGGGGTGGGGACAGCTGAGAGAGGAAGGAGGGAGGGGTGGGGGGGTCAAGGGATGTGGTTCACCTTTTGGGGGCAGGACACAAATATAAGAGGGTCCTTATCTAACAAAAGTAATTAATGTAACCTGCTTCTATGTACCCTCAATGAATCCCCAACAATAATAAAAAAAAAAAAAAAAGAAGAAGCAAGGCTTTTAACTATAGCTGGGCTTATCTCCTGGCCTAAAGTAAAAAATATCAGAAAATATTTGTTTAACTTTTCATAGAAAATAAACACATTTGTGCAGAATACTAAAAACACCTTTGTGCCCCCATTCTTGCAAAGGAGAGGCCTGGATAACACAGTAGTTATAAAATGTCCATTTACAATAATTTCTGTTAGCATCATATTACTCTGACTGTGGCACCCCGAGTCCAGACCGACCGGGCCACTGGCTGATGGCTGCTTCCCAAGGGTGGAAGACGAGGCTCCGGACCGGACGGCACTGGTCTCGGGGAAGGGGGCTCCGCAGCGGTCGCTGTGAGACCTGGGCTTGGGGACATGAGTGATAGATCTGAGGTCTAGCCTGCCCCTTCAGCAAGCTGCCGGGGCTGACGAGGCCTGCACACAGCCAGGAGCAGATGCAGGGAGACGGGCACAGTGGGGCCTGCACAGCAGAAGGACCTGCACCGCACAGCCTGCCCTCCCCACCACAGCCCGCTGGTCTGTCCCGTGAAAAGGCTCCGCCTCAGCCCAGGCTGTTCTTTGTGCACCTGTCCTGGTGGTGTGAGCTCTTTCCTGAAGGCACCCGTAGGTAGACCTGTCACAGAAATGGGCAATGCCCCACTCCCCTCACATCCCAGTCTGAGTCCCTACCCCCTTCCCATCCACACACGTATGCACACACACTGAGAACACAAACATGCACTCTCACACACACACATACAAACAGGCACAGTCGCACAATACCAACACCTCACACTTGATGCCCACACCCACTCTCACACACGTGCACTCTCATACACAGATTACACCCACTCATACACACAGGCACTCACTCTCACACAGACCTGGCACGCACACACTCACACACATGCTCCAGGGTCACTGAACTCCTCTAAGCGTGAGGCACCAGATGGGGCCTGTCCACTCACTGCTCCTGGTCCACGACAAGACAAATACAGAAATTGGGACTGAATGTTTAGAAACCACCATAGCAATTTGACAGAGTAATTTGATATCTCTTGAATCTAAAAATAAAACCATTGAATTTGTACTTTATGTGTCTTCTTTTTTATATCACTTTTAGTAATTTATTTAATTATAAATTATAAAAATATAAGTCTGGGTTGGGCACCCATGATCAATGGTTAGGGCACCAGCCACATGTTCCTGGGATGGTGGGTTCAAACCTGGCCTGTCTAAAAAAAAGAAAAATAGCTAGGTGGTGTGGTGGGCACCTGTAGTTCCAGCTACTAGGGAGGCTGAGGCAAGAGAACCACTTGAGCCCAAGAGTTTGAGGTTGCTGTAAGCTGTGATGCCACGGTACTCTACCAAGGGTGACAAAGTGAGACTCTGTCGCAACAAAAAAATAAATAAGAAATAAAAATAAATAAAATATATGTGTATGTGTATGTGTGTGTAAGTGTGGCAAACATTGAAAATTGTAGAGAGAAAAAGAGCCAGCCCTTCCTCCCAGACAACCTGAGGGACACGAGAGCATGGTGTCTGTCACCTACGTCAGCACCTGGGGCTGCTGTACCCCCAGTGATGAGCCAGGCGATTTTGCAGGCTTTGGGTAGGAATCCCTTTTCCTGCCCACTGCAAGATCAGACTGATTCAGGCAGACCTGTCACCTGCCCCCGGGCCTCAGGCCTCAGAGCCTGTGCAGGGCTAACCCAGGCCTTCTCTGGGGTGTCAGGGGCAGGCAAGGATGGCATACAGGCCAGTTCCCCAGGAAGAGGGAGAGGAAGGCTATAACCCAGCTCCCACTTGTAGTGGCCCAGTCACCTGCTCACCCAGAGCCTACACTTGGCAGCTAGTGGTTCCTGGGCCTCGAACTGAGCTTTAGGCAGCAGAGAGTCACTTAGGGTGGATTTGAAAAATGTGAGAAAAATCTGGCAAGTCAGAAAAGCACACAACATACAGAGGGCAAGAAGCTGTTAGACTGCAGCTGATAAAAATCCATCATGTGTCATAGAGAAAGCCAGCCAAACGTCTGTCTGCTGGGCGTCCATGTGAAGAGACGATCTGACCGGGACCCTGTGATGTGGCTGCTTTCTCCAGGCCGCTCCACCAGGCTCCGGCAGGCAGGCCAGACAGACACGGCAAGCACTGCACTGTGACTGCAGAAACCCAACTGCTCACTTCTCTGTACTTCCATCTGGAGGGACAAAACCCCTAAGTCCCAGATTTCACCTCAGGGACCTGGAGTCCACATTGACCAGCAGCTGCAAGACACCCGTACTCCAGGTGACGCCGCCTCGGCCTGAATGCATCTGCCACACAAAGTGTGGTCATTAGGAAGGATAAGGCTCCCACGGCATTTTTTTTTCCAATCAGAAAATACATTCGCTTGAGAAACTAAACACCTCACGTCAGCAGTCTGGCAGGGTGGGGGCAAGAAAGGGGGTCCAAAGCACTGGCCTTTTTTATTTCCCAATGTAAGCAAATTCACTCAGAACATGAGTCATTCTTGGAACATGACAGGGCCTGTAGTTTTTGTTCTAAAGTAATGTATTTCTTATCTTTTAAAAACACATATTTTGCATTAAAAGCGCATGCTTAAAATATGCTGGAGGCACAAAATGCAACTCAAACTGAGCTTTTCTATTTTTCCCAAACTGTGGTTAAACCATTCCCAACAACAACAGGAGTGGATGCTTGCTTGGGTGCTACTTTTTGCAGAACAAGAACCTAAGTGAGACCAGCGAGACCCACGTGCAGCCCACCCAGAGGACACCCAGGCCCTCCTTCCGCTTTTTTAACCTTTCTAGTTATGATACTGGAGACAACTGCCTGATTTGTTTCAGGCCTTAACTTTGGTTCTGAACACGTATGCAACAACTTTTAGAAGAACTCAATGATTTGGGGAGACCCTAAACTATTTTCTGCTCCGCTCCTTTGATAACACACATTACAGGGGGGAGCTAATCACACAGGAACGCAGCCCTCCCCACAGTGCACCAGGCCGCTACTTCCAGGGAGGTAACAGCCTGGTCATTGAGGTCAGTGATGCCCCCAAATGATTCCAATGCAGTGCCAGCTGAGACCACTGATCCAGGCTGAGGAGGTGACCAGTCTGAGTCACCAGTGATTTATTCTGAGGCGGGAACCCAGTCCAAAGTGGTGATCCGGTCTAAGACAGTGACCAGCCTGAAAATGACCCCCAGTCCTTGCTCCTCTAAAACAGCTGTTGCTAGGCCCCACCCCAATCTGTTAAATTAGACCTCCTGTGGGTGAAGCCTAGCACTCATGATTTCCTGTGAAAAGTGGCTGGACAACATGTGCACACGGCACAGCTCAGGAGTGGACCAGTGCTCTTCTAATCCAAGAGCTAAAACCCAGGTGGCACCACAGAGACCCAGGCCTGCATGGGCCCAGATGAATGACCCATGAGCTAGCTCTGTAGCAGCGATGACAGCAGCTCCAGGCGTCTGAGCAGCTCTGAGTTCTCTGCAGGCCGCATCTGTCGGCAGCACCACTCTGCAGTGTGCACAGGGGATCAGTGATGTCCCAGTCACATCTGGGATGCCTTCTCATCCATCAGCGCAAATGAGGCTTGAAAGGGCACTGTTCACACAGCAGGGCTCCAGAGCAAAGGCCCAAAGGAGAGGGGACTTGCTGCCCAGCTGGTCAACAACCACAACTGAGGTCCTGGCCTGTGGACCAGGCCTATCTAGGAAGCTCAAGGGAGCCTCACAGGGAGACAGCCACTGTCCCAGCCACTCTGGCGGGACCCACATTGGCAGAACTTCCCCCAGCTTTCCTGAATTGCTAAAACCTTGAACAGAAACAGAATTGTAACATAAAACAAAGGTATTCATGTCCTCCTTCTGGGAAAGCTGTGTTACGTGCTGTCCAGCCCCACCAGGACCCAGGCTGAAGGGCATTTTCATTTACTAATGGCTCCAGTGCGAATGCACGAGTCACCTGGGGCCAGATCTCCCTCTGTACCAGACACAAGGAAGGCAGGACAGAAGGTGACCCCGGCCTCTGGGTGTTCAGATGGCAGAAGCTGACAAAGGCCTACAGCAGCCATGGCCACACACGTGTGTTCACCACACACTCTGTAACGCACACCTGCACCATTTGAGGTTCCCATGCTCTTGAAGGTTATTACTCCGTGATGGAAAAAGTTACCACATCCTCTGGATGCCAGATAAAATCCTTAAACCTATGTGGCATGTTGGCTTCTTTCCTACATGATATATCCTTGAAGGAATAAAGCATGAGAACCAACACGGACTTCACGGGACCTGTCCACCGGGGCCTCTGCTGGGCTTCCCCAGAACCGGTGCCCCAAGTCCCACACTGGGGTGCATGGTGCCCCATGGATCTCTCAAAACCTACTTTCCAATCTGCAAAATAAGAGATTGAAGTTGATGGTATCTCAGGTTTCTGCAAATTCCAGCAGCTGGTGCCTCTAGCTCCACAGACATTATTTTCCAGCAGCAATGACCACATAGGGGACCACCACGTGAAAACACCTCGCTCCTGCACAAGCAGTCACTTCCCTTTGCCCATTGTTGGGTGCCAGACATTGTTCCCAGGCTTAACTGTGTCCCTTCCTGTCCCCAGCTGTACCCTCTCTGCAGTGCTGCCCAGGCTGGAGTGCTGGACACAGACACAGCCACTCCGCCTCCTCATCCTTCAGACTCACTTCCAAGCATGGGCAGCACCTTGCACAGCTCAGGAATAGACTCTGGGAGTTCATCTTCTGCCATAGACATTAGTGGGGATCTACTATGTGCAGCCACTCAGCTGATGACTTGCCCTGCCAGTGAACAGGGGATGAAACCCCCAGGTCCCTCTCCCCTGAACACAGATTTCAAGAATAGTGCTACCAGAATTCATAAGGCTGGGTCCCAGGTTCTCAGAGCTCAGACTCTTACGCGTAAGTTGCAGCCCTTCTTTAAGAAAAAGAATACACAATTACAAATATAAAATCACGTATGAATTCAAAATTTGGCCAGAATGAAAACAGAAATCCCAACACATTGAGCGAGCTTGGAGACTCAGACCCTTTCTTCCAAATGTTTTTTATTTAGTAGAAATGCTTATATGAAAAGCTTGCTGACAGCAGCCTGGCTTCCTCTCCACCTGGGCACTCCCTCTCAGCACCTCCTGCCAAGCCCGTGAAAGCTCCAAGTCAACCCCCTCTGAGGCCAGGAGGGCTGAAAGCGGCACCTGCCGAGCCTTGCTGGGCCAACCCCAGGCCCTTCCCCCAGAGAAGCCTCACTCAATTGCTCAGCGTTTGCAGACTCCTCACGGCTTTTCAGTCCGCAAGGAAATAGGGACCAGAGTGTGTAAATATCAGGGTCCCACAGCTCCATGTTTGGCATTTGATGTCAGTCTGAAACAAACACTGAGTGGAACATGACAATGGTTCCCATGACCTGCCACAGTCCTCCAAGCTGTCTACATGTGCCCCTTCCCACAGGGCCTCCGGCCTCTGCCAGCCGCCTGCCTGAGGCACTCCTGACTCCTGGCCACTGACTTCAACTTACAGACTCAGTAAGTCTTCAAATTAATAAACTGCCCTGGAAATATATATACACACCCTCGTATCAATTGTTTTCCCTTCCAAAGGATGTTACTGTGTGATACAGCTTTAAGTTTTCAACTCTGTCATATTTTCTAAACTAGGATCTCTTCCATTTACTTTAGGGGATGTGGCATTCCCCTTCGCTGGAGTGAAAGCTAAACAATGTGGTTTGGATTTAGTGTTCCCATGCATCACCACGAAAATGTTTGTCTCAGCAGTTGCGTCATTTATTGTTACTGGTAACAGCTGCTCTGTCCCCTTCACTGTGAACCACGTCCTGCGGTACCAGCTTCAAGTGGGAAGCAGCTCTGCGCCCCGGAGCGGAGGGGCCTGCGGCAGGACAAACCTGCATCCGTGGGACCACTCCAAGCATGCCGGGACCAAGCATAAGAAAAGCTAGAGCAGGGTACAGACTGTGCAGCTCTCGGGGCTGGCTTGCCTCTGGGACAAAAGAGTGCTAAAGATGTCCTGGGTGTCCCGGCAGGCTGACCACGCTTTATACACTTGGACTAGAATAGGGTGGGGCAGTGAACACACCAGAACACTGCAGGCCAATAGACCACAGAAAAGTGACACAGGGACTTGTCCCTGCACTGACCCAGCTCTGCAGATGCTGTGTCCTCAAAGGAATGCAACCCGGGATGAGAAGAAGTGCCATGGGGTCTCTGATCACCGGCAGGAGAAAAACCTGCCCATTGGATCATGTGTTCTCCATGGAAACACGTTCCAGGTGCCCTTGTCAGTATCAGCTGGAGCCAAAGTCTTACACAAAACACCTGCAAGACAAAAACGTGCTTGGAAGGCCAGGCTGGGGCCAGCACCTTCCACAGGAGACCCCAGAGCTTCCCCTGAGACAGCTGGCTACCTCACTGCGTTTTGTTTTCTAAAATTGAAAACAATGTATATGCCTATTAACAAGGGCCGGTTAAGGACACAGGTACGATGTGTACACATTTTGGGACACATATACAATGACATTCTACCATCCATTAAAAATAAGGGTGCAGAGTTAGTTTTACTGACATGAATAAAAGCCCACAACATATTATTGCATGAAAAAATTATATAAATGTAATCCTATTTATGTAAAATGATAGATATTTACCTGTATTCACATATTTATATGGAGACAGGAAGATTCTAAAGTGGTGTGAAACCAACACATTAACAGAGATTCTTTCTGAACACTGGGATCTTGTCTAACTTTGATTTCTTTAGATAGATAAAAAAATATATAATACCCATGAAAATATATAAGATTTACAATAAACAGATACCAGTTTTTAATAAAGGAAGTTTTCACGGAAGGAATGAAGCAGGCAGAGGCACAGTTGGCAGGGGTGAGAAGAGAGGCTGAGCAGGGCACAGGTGGGGCGCAGCCCCCCACAGAGCTCCCCACTCAGGCCCCTGTGCACAATCCAGCGAGGACGCTGCTGGCCAGGCAGGGGGTCCATCACCACTTCGAGTGGCTTCTCCTCAGGATGAATGGCAAGTTAATTCTTATCACCATTTTCTCTCTCAATAAATAAAGAAAATGTTCTAGATTCTCAATTCTAAATTAAACAGAGATCAAGAATAAGAAGAGATTAACTAGAAATGGAAGGCAACTAGCATGGATGTGGGTATGAACTCAGAGTCCAAAGACCTAGGTTCAAAATCCTGCCTAAACCCTGTGTCCTGGGAATGATAAACAGTCACTGAAACTCCCTGGACCTCAGTCTTCACATTGGTAAATGGAGATATTAATATGGTTTTGCTTGGGAAATTATAATACTATGCAAGATCATCCCTTAAAATGATATAAATGATCAGATAATGCTTGTGTTGAAAGAAAAAAACTCATTATAACTCTGTTTTATATTTTTTAGAGCCAGCTTCAGTTAGCCACCACCACCCCTGCCCCTGAAGTCCAGGGATGTGCCACGTGTCTGTCACTGTGCTCGTCACACCCAGTGCTGCCCTGTGTGGGGAGCTTCGTCCACTGCTCCATCCGGCCCACCAAGGTCTGGCAAAGGTATCCAGCACTGTGCAGAATAGCCTACCCGGCTGGGCCAGGCCCACCTTGATGTCCACTTCCTAAGTAAGCATGCTTATTTCAAAAGAGAACACACGACACATCCCACTGGGACCCACCACAGAAGCCTTCCCTTCCCATTCCTCACTCAGAAACTACAGAGCGGACTGCCAGTGAGATGAAGGGAAATCCCACCTGGTGGAGCTCCCAAGAAAGTTACTGTTTTCTTAATAAAAAGGAAGATAAGCGGTAGACGCCTTTTGCCCTTTGCTCTTGCTCTTTCTTCATGCTTGGAATACGGAAGCAACATCAGAGTGTGGAGCAGCCACGTTTGGGATCAGAGGACAAAGCTACAAAGCAATGACAGTGGAGAAGAAAGCTCAAAGGGGCAAAGGACAGTGCAGGCTCCACCCCAGACTGCCTCCCTCTGGGCAGAGCAGGCTTCCATACACCCCCAGACTGACTCCCTCTGGGCAGAGCAGGCTTTCATACCCACCACCCCAGACTACCTCCCTCAGGGCTCTTGAGAAAAGAGATAAAATAGATGCTATTCCAACATGATCCACCCAATTTCTAGTAATTACTTGAATCAAATGCAATACAAGCTGATTGAAATAACTTGCCCTGTTCTGATACCTCATTAGCCAGACCCTGAAACCTACTCAAGTTCTTGAAGTTTAATTATAGGGTCAAGTGTTCAAGTCAAAATTTCATAGTCTGCATTTGGCAGTGGCCCCCAGGGTCCTATACCTGTGATAGAAGACAGCAGTGTCTCACATGGGGCCTTCCTGCTTATGAACAATCGTCTTCACTTATTCCCAGGGGCCTCCAGAGAGCTCACATACCAGTACCACTTGCTCAGAAGGCTGACGCGATGGACCAGGCTGTCCTTAGAGCACAGCCATCCTCCTTGCCAGCAGGACCGCAGGCTCTAGCAGCAATTAGGCTTTGAAGCAGAAGGCCTAGGTATCGGCGGTGGGTGTTTGAAGTGGGCCATGCCAAGGACAGCTCAGAGGACCAAGGCCCCCCTGCCTGCCAACAGAGTCCAGTCCTTACCTCTGAGCTGGAGGCTACTCACACGGTGCCCTCACAGCCACATGGGTGCACAAGTACCTAGGAAAGCCCTGCACGCCTGTGGACACATACGTGTATGTATCTGTACATACACACACATCTGTTAGCAAGCAGTGTTAACATCACTCATCCAGACTATATATTATGCTATTTCCCTCACAAAAACAAGCTAAATAGGCAAACAGCAAATAAAAGAAAAATCCTGAGTTAAGAGTTGCTCAGAAAGCACCAAGTTCAAAGCAGCCCTGACTTCTTCAGGTATTGGTCTTGTGATTGGTCATCTCCTGTGGCCTTAAGTATGCTGGCATCAGCCCAGCAGAGTGTCCATCTGAAACCAAATTTGGGTGGCCAGCAAGAAGGAGATTAGAAAGACCGAAAGACAAAAGCTGACTTTTGTCAGGGGTGGAGGACCCGTGGAGCTGCTGGCAACTGCCTCGCCCCAACAGAACCTCCAGCCCACAGCCTGCCCACAGTAGCAGTCTCACTGCTTCTCTGTGTGTGCCTGAGAGCCCCAAGTGCTCTGGGTGACCCACCACCAGCCTGTCTTCTGACGCCCAAGTGTCACTGTGTCACCAAGGCCACAGACAAAATGAGACTAGCAGGGCTGGAGGCCTCCACATGGCTTTTGCTGTGCAGTCAGGGAGGACCACAGTGGCCGACATTTGTTCCAAGCTGTCGTCAGCCAGAGACAATGGTGCAGGTGTATCTGCACCTGCAGCCCGGCCTCCAGCGCTCTCCTGTCACCTGTGGGAGCTAGCTTCCCAGACGGCTTCCCAGATGGCTTCCTCCCGGCCTGTCCAGCGGCTTGGAGCCCTCCACGTGGCCTTTGCATGTACCAGCTGAGTCTTCCTTAGAGTGTGGGCTTAACTCCATAGTGCTGGGTTCCCACAGTGTTCTGAGGGAAGGAAATAGGAAAGTGCCCGCCTTAAAGGCAGACCCAGAACTGGCTCTCCTCCCCTCCCATCCATCCTATGAGTCAAAGGAGTCACAGGTCACTCCAGGTTCAAAGGAGTGAGGAATGGGCCCCCTCTTCGCAGGGAAGGAACAGGCACCCAAGCAGAGAGGCGCTGAAGGTGCTGTTGTGAGACAAGCTGCCGGTAGCCCTAGCTCCTCAGAAACCCTGAGTCCCCCTGTGTTTTCTAAATGACTCAGCTGTGACTTGGATGTTTGGAGTGCCCTTGCCAGTCACCCTCAAAGATTCAAATTTGTGAATCACTGTTCCTCTCTAATTCCAAACAGTTGCTGAGGTTTTCTAACCCATAGATATTGAAGTGAACCCTATTAACTATTATGCTTTTGCAGAAGTGAACAATTTTTAATGTCTTATAGAAATTATGGACTGTGTGCTCTAGAGCATCTGTGCTCTGTAACGAGCTCTTCCACCCTCTTTGCTCCAGCTGACCCGAGTAAGAGTCTCCGTGTTGATTTTCACATCAGGTAAATTAGCAATGACCACTGCACGGCTTGCTAGGCATCAGCTCTCAGTAGCTGAGTTCTGCCCTTCCACATTCTCATCCCTCTAATGCAGCGATTTCCAACTGGTGTGCTGTAAGAGGATCTTAGTTGTGCTGAGAAAATTTTTAAAGATCATTAATTAAGTTATTTCCAAAAGAAGTTCAAAGCACAGTGAGTATATTCTTTCTTTTACTCTTTTTTTTTATATCAACATAATTTAAGTGTGCGTCAAAAGTTTACCTATAGATGCTAGTGTGGCTGTGAGATAAAAAAGGGGGGAGAAACACTGTTCTAATGGGAGCATCATCACCTCCAATTTCACAGATGATGAACTGAAAGCTCGTGGCGGTGGAGATATTTGCCCATGTCCTGCAACTCCTCTGGACTAGAGCCCAGGTTCCGGCGCACAGTCTCAGCCCCCAGCGTGGTCCTCTCCTGGAGTACAGTGGAGGACAACCTGTCTGTGTCCACAGGCAGGACTCAGAGAGCCAACGTGGGGCCAGCTGTGCCTGTAATCCCAAACTTTGGGAGGCTGAGGCAGGAGGATTGCTCCAGCTCAGAAGTTCCAGACCAACCTGGGCAACATAACAAGACCTTGTCTCTACAAAATAATTTTTTTAAACTTAGCCAGGTGTGGTGTCAGGTGCCTCCTAGTCCTAACTGCTCAAGAGGCTGAGGCAAGTGGATCACTTGAGCCCAGGGGTTTAAGGCTGCAGTGACCCTTGATCATGTCACTACATTTCAAACTGGGAGCTAGAATGAGACCTCATCTCTAAAAAAAAGAAAAAGCTAGTGGAGATGCAGTGGCTATCACACTCATGTCTTCACCATCACTGATTTACAACCATAGCATCACCCCCAGGGGCTGCTCTGAGACTCCGTCCCTCTGCCTCTGGGCCTTCCTGGTGACCCATCCCCCAGCAACCTGACTTCCTCCTGCTGCAGACTGCCCACGACACATCTCTGTCCATGCTGGGGACAGCCCCAAGTCCCCTCACCACAGCAGTTGTCTCCTCCTGGGCAGGTGCAGCCCAGCACAGATGGACCCTGCAGACCAGCTCTGTCTCCAGGGCCAGGGGTTTCCTCCCACAGTGAGGTCTCTGAAGCCTCCTCAGGAGCGTGGGCCTGAGGCCGGATGCTGCAGCCCTTCCTTGGCATCCAGCCTGCTGACAGTCTGTCAGATCTCATACCGTCACTCTGTCCCCAGCAAACCTTGCAAAAGCTAAACCAGCACATTTCCTTAAAGGTAGCAAAGGAACTAAAACTGTTTACCGAGAACCAGGATAACCTGATCTCTGTTGCCGAGGAAACCAGTCCCTGCATTTCTGCTCTTCGAGAACAAATCAGAAAGCTAACTCACTGGATTAGAAGGTTCTTCCAGGAAACATAATCAGGACTCTCAAAGGACCAGAAATGTTACCATCTGGAAAAGATCTTTACAGTTGTCACTTGCTAAAATTGTGAGTGCTCTAGCCCTTTTTGTCAACCGACAGGAATGAGGGCCCTGCTCCCACGGCACCCTTGACCCAACGGCAAGAGTTCAGGGACCCGCCCACACCAGACAGGGATGGATCATTTGGAAACCCAAGAGAACCAAGCAGGCAGCTGGCTTTGCTGATTGAGAATGCCCTAAGTCAGAAGAGACAGCCCACCTCGCCCCTCCTGTGTGCCTTCACTTTAGATGTAGTCGCTGTTATCAAGTGCTTGGGGTAGAGGTGAGATGATGCCGTGTTCTTTCTGAGCAACAGTGGGATTTACCTGAAGATTGCTGCCTAAAGGAGTAGGCGCCAGCCCCATATACCAGAGGTGGAGGGTTCAAACCTGGCCCCAGCCAAAACCTGCAAAAAAAAGATTGCTGGGTGGCGCCTGTGGAGTAGGGCACTGGCCCCATAAACCAGAGGTGGCAGGTTCAAACCCAGCCCCAGCCAAAAACTGCAAAAAAAAAAAAAGATTGCTGCCTAATGTCCATCATTTAGGTAGTGATGATTTTACATAAGATGATTTTCAAACAGGCAGTTTCATTCGTAGGCCAACTTGAAGAACCTGGTGCCTCTACCCGAGGGAACACACAGGCCTGGACTGACTCCGAAGGTGAGAACTGTTTCCTCCGCATCAAAGTCAGCAGCACACATCTAAGGCATGCAGTGTGTGTCCCCAGACATACACGTCACTCAGCAGCACTTACAGCCCAGTGGGTCAGGCCTCCCGAGGATGGAGAGGTTGTCCAGCTGCCACTGGCCCTAGGCCCAGCCCCCGTGGCACCACCAGAACCCACACTCAGGCTCGGGGACACCTCAGGCAGAAAACAATCCCAGGTCTCACTCCAGTGACACACAGCAGGAAGCCAAAGGCCACTCAGCAAACTCTCCTGAGCCAGCATTTGATAAGTTTATAAAGTGTCAACAAATTATTTCAAGCTAAAAACCAATCTATTTTTGTGATAATTTTTTTTAGGTGACTAACGAAATTGCTCATCAACTCTGTCTGCAGGTACATGGGGTGTTCTCTTACAGACTCACGCTAACAAGATACAAAATCAAGTCACCCAGATGCGCAGCTCAGTCTCTTATCATAAGAGCACAATCAGCTCCTGGCTTCCCACTGCACTGCTGTCTGTGGGCCGGTGGGGGCTGCACCACCAAGGTCGTGATGGTGCAGAAGGAAGCATTAAATCTCAGCCTCACAATCTCCCTCTTCCTGCTGCTCTGTCCCTGAACCTTCAAGAAAGGGGAAAATGGGGCAGGGGGCGGAGGTTGTATTATTTTATAAAATTTGTACTTTTTCTCATGTGTGCCCTCAAAAAAGTTTGAATTTCTCCGCAGCCACGCCAACATCTCTGATCTTGGGATTTCTTCATGTGGGCTAATTTTACTGGTGTTGAGCTCCCTCCCCTCCAGCCACTCACAGCTGTAGTGGCTGCCGCGGCCGCCTGGCCACTGCAAACCGCAAGGACCCTGAGCCCCTTTCCCACGGTCGCAGCCAGCTCCCCTCTTACAGCAGACTACAGTCGCTGGATTGCAAGAGAGCGGGAGGGCAAAGTGGAGAGTTCTGGGACGAGTGGGCTCGGGCACCAAAGTTGGAGGTCGGATGGGATGGGACTCTGGGGTTTTTTGTTTTTATTTTTCAGTTTTGGCCAGGGCCGGGTTTGAACCTGCTACCCCTGGTATATGGGGCCGTTTCCCTACTCCTTGAGCCACAAGTGCCGCCCAGGACTCTCGTTTTTCTTGCCTGCACAATGAGAATAGTCTCTCTCTTGACCACCCTGCAGCTTCTCTCCCTCCCCAGCCCACAACTACACAGTGTCTGGAAGGAACCTTTTGAAACACAGACCCAATTATATCACTCCCTGCCTATATCTCTCTTCTGGGTCACAAGAGTCAGCAATATTTTCCAAATTATGTGGCCTGGAATGGTCACTGGGGTATGGTAACAAAGGGGGTTCCAAGAGAAAACAAGTTAGAGGAATGTTGAGCTACCAAAGTAAAATAGGTATCTTTACTGAAGGACACATCTGCATCTTTACTATGCTAATTGTGCAGGGCTTGCCAAAAGAAGGCACTAGAGTAAGCCTGTTGCCCTGGTTCTTTGACAGAAAGCCCTCCTTCATCCAGTGTTTCTCATAGAGCATAGCCTTTAGCACAGTCCGGCTTGGGAAACACTGGCTCAACATAAGCAGCTCTCTAAGACTTGGCACCTGCACACACCTCTAGCCTCTTGTCTTCACTCATGCTGTCATCTCAACTTGAATGCCTTCCTTGATCCTTCCTATTTTCTGGCTAATTAGCTTTCAAGACTTTTGGACTGCACTTTCCAGGAAGTCTACCCTGGTTTCCCCACCCACTACCCATCCCTCATTCTCCAAGTTGGGCTTAGAAATGTTCCTCTCATACCCTATGCATGTCTCTGATTTTCTGTTACCACCATGTGTTTAAAATATTTCTATATTTGCCTCCTGTATGAGATGTTGAGCTCTTTGTAGGCAGGGTCTGGGCCTTATCCAGCTCTGGGCCTAAAGTCCAGCATAGAGCCTGTCAGTTCTCAGTGAATGCTGGCTGGAGAGATGAGAAAGACAGTGTAGGAAAGGCAGAAGGATAAAAAGAGCTGTGAAAGGAGAGGGATAGCTAGGCATGGTGGCTCACTCCTGTAATGGTAGCACTCTGGTAGGCTGAGGCATGTGGATTGCTTGAGCTCACAAGTTCAAGACCACCTTGAGCAAGAGCAAGACCCAATCTCTAAAAAGAAAATAGCTGGGTGTTGTGGCAGGTGCCTGTCATCCCAGGTACTCAGGAAGC
Source organism: Perodicticus potto (assembly GCA_963574655.1). NCBI lineage: Eukaryota > Metazoa > Chordata > Mammalia > Primates > Lorisidae > Perodicticus > Perodicticus potto. The sequence continues at coordinate 26,194 of CAUYRH010154906.1, forward strand.
TGAGGCAAGTGAATTGCTTGAGCCAGGAGTTTGAGATTGCCGTGGGCTATGACACCATGATACTATACCCAGGGTAACAAAGTGAAACTCTGTTTCAAAAAAAAAAAATAAAAAGATTAAAAATAAATAAAAGGAGAGAGATAGAGCTAGACCTGGTTGCACATGCCCAGAGACTTTAAAGTCTGAGGTGGGAGCATCACCTGAGTCCAGGAGTTCAAGGCTGTATTGAACTATGATTGGCCCTGTGAGTAGCCCACTGCACTCCAGCCTGTGATTCCATCTGTAAAAATAAAGAAAGAGAGGGTAGAAAGATAGAATGAGAGGAAAAAAAAAAAAAAAAGACAAGTATATGAAGGCTTATGTCAAGAATCCCTGGTTGATGGATCAAGATGGCAGACCAGAAAGATCATTCAGCTGAACTCTCCTAGCATGACTGGGGAAAAACAGAAAAACAGCATTGCCGGGCATGGGGACCTTACTCAGAGTCATAGCTGTGGGAGCACAATGAGGAGGTGGTGAGCTGGATACAGTGTATGACCTGGAGTGGTGCAAATCTGATGAATTAGGCAAATGATTGTGACCAGCTGGGATCAGCTGCCCCCCACAGAGATCTGGGATGGGAAGAAGCCTTTCCAGAGTTTTCAGTAGTTGGGCAAAGCTGTGCATTGAGTGGAAATCTTGGAAGAGTGGGTGGACTTAAACAGTAAACAGCAACCAGATTCCAATGGCAGTTGGAGTGGATTTGCCATAGGTTTGGGGACTGGTTAGGCAGCCATACTGAAAAGGTGTCAGTAGCCAGAGGGTTGCCATTGAGGGAAGGTTGTGAGAAGGTCATAGCAGGAGCTTAAAGTGTGGCCATCTTAATTCCGCCTGCCAGGATTAGAACTCCACCCTTGGGACAGGCTGAGGGACTCCCGCACCCTATGGGAACTAGAGTCAGGGGGCACTGTGAGACCTTCCCCTGTAGGATTCTTGTGAGCTTTGACATCACAACCTGGCAGGGTCTGAATGCTGAGGAAACAATCAGGCAATCACCAAAGGCAACTAAGTTTGGAATAAGAACTATAGAGGTTGCTGGCTGTGCTCTCTGACTCCTAAAAAACCAAAGCACCACTTGGTGCCCCAGCAACATATTGCAACATATTGTCATGAAAAGCAAGGACTTCTGTTTGAAACAAAGGAGGCAGAGAGAAGGAAAAAGGAGAACAAGGAGGTGAATGAGAAGAAAATACACATGAGGAGGAACCAACAAAAAATTTGGGGCTACATGAGAAACCAAATAGAGCAACTCCCCCAAGGGACCATGAGGCAGCTACTGCAGAAGACTCCACTTAAAAAGAATTAATGGACTTTACAGAAAGGGAATTTAAAATATGGATGATAAATACAATAAAAGGAATGGGTAAGAAAATAGAAAGACAGAACCAAAAGTCAAATGAGAGATATGTAGAACATACAAAGGATATGGAGGAGCTTAAGGAAATGAAGGAGACAATCAGGGAATTGAGTTAACCCAGGTAGTTGAAGAGAGAGAAAGCAGAACAGGCACTTAGAGAACTATGAGACTC
>CAUYRH010154907.1:0-34762 GCA_963574655.1 Perodicticus potto
TTTTTGAGACAGAGCCTCAAGCTGTCACCCTGGATAGAGTGCCGTGGCATTACAGCTCACAGCAACCTCCAATTCCTGGGCTCAAGCGAGTCTCCTGCCTCCGCCTCCCAAGTAGCTGGGACTACAGGCACCCGCCACAACACCCGGCCATTTTTTTGGTTGCAACTGTCATTGTAGTTCGGCGGGCCTGGGCTGGATTCGAACCCATCAGCTCAGGTGTACGTGGCTGGCGCCTTAGCCCGTTGAGCCACAGGCGCCGAGCCTAAATAAGACTTCTTAGGGGTGGAAGCCAGCCATAATTCTTTTGTTGTTGTTGTTGAGACAGAGTTCCACCCTATGCCCTGAGCAAAGTGCAAAGGCGTCAGAGCTCACTGCAACCTCAGACTCGGGCTGTGGGTGTCCTGCTGCCTAGGCCTCAGGAAGCCGCTGGGATTACAGGCACTCGTCGCAGCACCCGCCTGGGTTTTTCATGGTTTTAGGAGTTGGGGGGTCTCACTTTTACTCAGGCAAGTCTTGAACTCCTGAGCTCAAGCAATTCTTCCTCAGCCAAGGTTGAGTTCCACTACCTTAGTTCAAACTCAAAGGTTTGAGAATTATGGCTGGCTTCTACCCCTAAATTCTTCTACACCTAGATTCTGGATTAGTGGTAGGTTTTTTAAAAAACAAACGCTGGGTACTGTGGCTCACGCCTATAATCTTAGCACTCTGGGATGCTGAGAAGAATGGATTGCTAGAGCTCACGAGTTCAAGACCAGCCTGAGCTAGAGCAAGACCCTCCTTATCTTTGAAATAGCTGGGGATTTTATTATAAAGACACTTGTACTAGACTGTTTATCGCAGCTCAATTTACAATCACGAAAATGTGGAAACAGCCTAAATGCCCCTCAACCCAGGAATGGATTGGCAAGCTGTGGCATATGTATATAATGGAATACTATTTGGCCATTAAAAAAAATGGAGATCTTGCAGCATTTGTACTAACCTGGATGGAGGTAGAACACATTATCCTTAGTGAAGCATCACAGGAATGGAGAAGCATGAATCCTATGTATTCAACTTTGATATGATGACAATTAATGACAATTAATGACACAGTGGGGCATGGGGGAAGGAGAGAGTAGACAGAGAAGGAGGAAGGGGATGAAGGAAAGGAAAAGAAAAAAAGAAAAGAAAATAGTGACTAATTCTTACATAAATTGGATTTAATTTTGACCAAAGTACATTATTAAACATTAATTTTTAATTCAACTTGTTAACATGTTGTTTAGGATATTGCATCTTCATTTATAAGTGAAATATGTTTGTAATTTCCCTTTATAATGATATTTTTTTTCCAATTTTAATATCAGGTGTATCCAGATGAAGTAGAATGATTCTGAAGTATTTTTTCTTTTTCTGGTGTTCTATAAGATTTGGCATGATCTGTTTTATGAAATTATCTTTTATTTTTATTTATAAATATTGTCTAGTTTTTGAGACTTTGGAAAAAACAATAATAATAATAAGTTAACTGATGACTCCATACTGAACCTCAGAGTCAAAGCATTCTATAATAGACATACTCTTATTTGACAATGTGAATTTTTTTTGCATTATTATTATTGCTCAATATTTCGTTGTAGCAATCATCTGATTTCTTTTCTGAATGTATTTATCTTCATTCATTCTTTACAAGGTTTTTGTTTCTAGTCCTTATCTTAAACACTATTATTGTTATTAAATTTTAAGCCTTTTTGATTTTGTGGTGGCAAAAAGTGGAAACCAAATAAACACATGTATATGTTAAAAAAAAAATTTAAAAAAATAGCTGGGGATTGTGGCAGGCACCTGTAGTCCCAACTACTTGGGAGGCTGAGCAAGAGGATTGCTTGAGCCAAAGAGTTTGAGGTTGCTATGACTATGACACTATGGCAGACTACTGAGGTGACAAAGTGAGACTCTGTCTCAAAACATTAATAAAAAATAAATAAATAACAAACAAAAAACCACTCCAGATGATTCTAAAATTCAGGTAAGATTAAGAACAACCACAAGAAATCAAAGGCAGTTGACAGCCCTCTAAAAATATGGCTATGCTTCCATCCATAGATTCCCAGTAGTCTCTATGGAGATTTTCCTATGAAGTAGCTCATTAGAGCACTGGGTTAGACACTGTAGGAACAAAGCACACTGGGGCTTCTCCTGAGGTTCTGGAGCCAGTCCAGTTCCCAGAAACAGCACTGCAGCATGTTCCTTCCCGCAGGTGCCACCTAACCACCAGGTTCACACAACCTGGCCATTAACAGCCTTGTCCCTCCCTCCCACTTTGGTGGTGGTTGACTTCCAGGAGCCCCCTGCGTGCCACAGCGTCCTTCCTAAATCTTGGGGTACTCTAGTACTCCACCTGGGGGACCAGAGTCCACCAGGGACACAAAAGAACATTTTGGCAGCTGGCTCACTCACACAATCATCAATCTATAACTAGAGAACAATGACATAGCCCTTCAAAGCGTCTGCCAACTCAAGCAAACAGGGTGTGGTGGACTCACACCCACAAGTATCACCCCTCATAACCAACAGTAGACTGGGGGACTAACTCACTGCACTCTATCGGGAAAAGGTGAAAACAGAAGAGGTAATCTGAGAGGTTTCATTAAACGCGGTAGTATTTTCTTTATTTTTTAATTAAATCGTAACTGTATACATTTATGGGGTACAATGTGATGATTTGATATACAATGTGGAATGCTTAAATCAAAGTGATTGACATAACCATCACCTCACGTGTTTTTATTTTATTTTATTTTTCATTTTTAGAGACAGAGTCTCACTTTGTCACCCTCAGTAGAATGCTGTGGCAACCCAGCTCACAGCAACCTCCAGCTCTTGGGCTTAGGTGATTCTCTTGCCTCAGCCTCTCCAACAGCTGGGACTACAGGCGCCAGCCACAATGCTATTTTTTTTGTTGTTGCAAAATAAAGTTTTTGTTTTTTTTGTTGTTTGGTCGGGGCTGGGTTTGAACCCATCACCCTCAGTATATGGGGCCGGCACCCTACTCACTGAGCCACAGGCGGCGCTCACCTCACTTATTTTTTGTGGTAAGACATTTATAATTTACTTTTAGTGGGTTTTAAAAAAAACATGCTAGTACAACCCATTGGCAGCTCAGTACAGTACATCAGGGACCAATATTGGGGTCTCAGAGACAAGCACATAAGCCAGCCCCAACACCCTTGGCTCTCAGTAGAGAGGCCAGGTGAGAAGGAACTGGTGAAAAACTTCAGGAAATAGAACAAAACATATCAGTTAAGAAATAATTGTTTTTTCTTCCTTTAGGTTCGCACAGCTTGTTCCTGCGCTCTTGGCTACTTGACTTACAATGCAACTGCTTTCCGTGTCCTATTAAAGGAATGCAGAAATAAACCTAATCAGTTCCTTCGTTTAACAAATAATATCAGCAGAGATGCAAGTATTAATCCCGCATTTTTGAAGGAATTTCGTATGCAACAAACAGTGGGACTTCCTTCCTTAAGGTATTGTACCTATATTTGAAGTTGCTGTCGTGAAATTATTGACAGAGATTTTAAGGGTGCTTAAAAATGATCAAACAAGAAACATCTTTGATATGAATATTATCTCTTATATACTAGAGGATAAAACTTCATTCTGAATGTCCATTGATAAAGCCTGTTTTAATTCCAACTCGGCACCAGTCTTACAGACAAGAACACAACTGTCTGGCCAGAACTATTTTAGAAAAACTTTTGGAGATTGGTTGACTCCGTATCTGATCCAGGAAGCCATTTTTTAGTAGACTGGGGGTACATCTGGGAGTTCTGAGATAATAGGAATACCACCAGGACTTTGGCATCAAATGGGTCTTCTGGATTTAATCCAAAACTAGAACAAAATCCCAGGGTGGAACAAATCCCTAGGCTAAATCAGACCCAATGGTTGGAGCCAGGCGTTTAGCTGGAAGATTTTGCTTTGGTGTTGCGGTTTTATCATTTGAACAAGTGTCTGAAAAGGAGAGGAGAATCTCTTTGTTGTGAATATATTTTCTCTTTTTCTGTAGCTGTAGCTGAATTTCAAGCCTTCTATGCAAGAAGCAATATTCATATAGAGGAAATAGAACTACAACTGGATGATCATGGAGAATAGGATGCAATTGTGTATCATTATACAAAACAATTTTAAGAGTAGAGAATGATGAGTATAACTTTAGAGTTACTTTAATTCTTTGAAAAACTGAAAATCTAAAGCTGATTACCTGTTTTTACATGTTAAGCCAGGGAACCTAAATTATAATTGTTACAACTGATAATATTAAATAATTTTAATTGGCTTTAAAAATTAATTAATTTAGGACAAATTAGTAATATTTTAGTCACTGGTCTATACGACAACTTTGTGGGAATCACAAAAATATGCCCACCAAAAGAAGAGAATTATGTCCCTTTTTCAGACCTATTTTCTTCAAAACTCAGGTGAAGTGTCTCTTCTCTGTGAAGCTTTCCCTGAACACTTCAAGCAGATTTAACAGTCCAAATGTTTGAAGTACTTAAGTGAGTGACTTCATATAAAATATGGACAGGTAGCATATATAGTTAGTACAGGTAACATATATGAATTAGACCATTAGGCACTGAACATGGTATCTGGAATAAGTCTTCCTGTATTTCCTCACATATTTTTTCTTGGTGTACTATATCTTCATTTATTTTATTATTTGATTAAAATGTTTTCTTTTTAGTCTGGAGAAGAATGGAGGACCATCCATAATTCCTGTCTTTAAAAAAGGTAATTAATTTTCCTTTTATTTCTGAGGTAGCCTCTAGTGCTGACACTTTGTAATTCTGTGTTCTGTCTCTTCAAAGTCCAAAATATAGGCTGGGTACTGTGGGTTATGCCTGTAATCCCAGCACTCTGGGAAGATGAGGCAAGATGATCTCTTGACCTTAGGAGTTCCAGACCAGCCTGAGCAAGAGTGAGACCCACTTCCATTAAGAAGTAAAATTACACTTATAATACCAAAAATGTGAAACCGACCTAAATATTCAAATATTGGATTGAGTACATTATTAATTCTGCAACCATATGATAGACTACTGTACATACATTAGAGTTGTATTAATAAATGATTCTTTTTTTTGAGGCAGAGCCTCAAGCTATCACCCTGGATAGAGTGCCGTGGCATCACAGCTCACAGCAACCTCCAATTCCTGGGCTTAAGCGGTTCTCTTGTCTCCGCCTCCCAAGTAGCTGGGACTACAGGCGCCCGCCACAACGCTCGGCTATTTTTTGGTTGCAGTTGTCATTGTTGTTTGGCGCCCAGGCTGGATTCGAACCGGCCAGCTCAGGTGTATGTGGCTGGTGCCTTAGCCCGTTGAGCCACAGGCGCCGAGTCTAATAAACGATTCTTTAACGAAAAAAAAAGTAAAATTAGCTGAGTATCATGATTCATTCCTGCTATAGTCAGTCCCAACTATCTGGGAGGCTGAGGCAGGAGAATCACTGGAGCCCAGGAGCTTGAGATCACAGTGAGCTATCATTATGCCACTGCACTTGTATCTAGGGCAAAAGAGACTGCATCTGAAAAAAAGAAGTAGAGGCTACCAAAAAAAGGCTTATCTGTAAACTTTCCTTTTATAATACCATGTTCCCAAATATCTTCCTATTTAGAAGCCCATGTGACTGAGAACCCTTTCTTACTTTGCTTTTACTCAAGCTATGAGCATTGAAATGTCATTAAATTATGATCCTATTGTTTTTTTTTTTTTGAGACAGCCTCAAGCTGTCACCCTGGGTAGAGTGCTGTAGCATCATAGCTCACAGCAACCTCCAACCCTGGGCTCAAGCGATTCTCCTGCCTCTGCCTCCCAAGTAGCTGGGACTATAGGCGCCTGCCACAACGCCTGGCTATTTTTTGGTTGCAGCCGTCATTGTTGTTTGGCGGGCCTGGGCAGGATTTGAACCTGCCAGCTCAGGTATATGTGGCTAGCGCCTTAGCCACTTGAGCCACAGGCGCTGAGCCAGATCCTGCTATTGTTTCACATACAATTTATCTACCTATAACTTCTTAAAGCAAAGACTACATTTTTTTTCAATGTAAATAGAATTTATTAAGTACTAAAAAATTTCTAAGTAGTTGTCAGAATGAATATGGTTTTCATATAAAATTCGTATTTGAAACTTCTACTATTTCAAAACCAGATTTATCAATATTTTCCCTAGATTAATTCTCTCTTTTTTTTTTTTAGAGACAGAGTCTTACTCTGTCGCCCTTGGTAGAGTGCTATGGTGTCACAGCTCACAACAACCTCCAGCTCTTGGGTTTAGGCGATTCTCTTTGAAATTATCTTTTACTTTTATTTATAAATACATTTGTCTATTTTTTGAGACTTTGGAAAAAAAAATAAGAAGTTAACTGATGACTCCATACTGAACCTCAGAGTAAAAGCATTCTATAATAGACATACTCTTATTTGACAATGTGAATGTTACTTTCAAAGACTACATTTTTTCCACTGATACTCTGTAGTTTTGTACGTCCTTGGCAAATGATACTTAGGTGGACTAGGCCTGTAGAGATCAAGGTCCAGATCTTACAATATTACTTATCCCTTCCTATTAGACATTCATGAGGGAATAAAATAACTTACTAATTTTTATGTATATACTTAGTGTTGTTCACATGTACTTATATAGGACCCAAATCAATCTTACTTGGTATTATAAAAATCAAGGATGGATATTTATTATTATATATATTTATACATATTATTATATATTTACTTATATAATAATATATATATTTATATAATAAAATACATATTTAGTATATATTATTCAGAAATAAATATCCATTTGCTGGGGCCACAAACAGAAAGGGAAAGAATAGAGTGAGTGTAAATGGAGAGGAAAGAATTTCATTTATTCAGGGAAACAGCTGAGGGAAGGCAGGTATATGTGGAGGCTGTAGTTCTGAATATCATGGGTAGAGGAACATCGATTTTTTGTATAGCTTCTTTAATGTCCATAATTTACACAAAAGAATAAAGTCAGTCTCATTCTTCATCACTTAAATATTGGTTTCTAAACAACAATCTATGTACCAGTAATGGTCTAATAAGGTTTTCACAAGTTTGTGGTAACATAAGACAAAATAAGGACAATGTAGTGAGTTTCTGATAAAATTCATTTCATTCAATGTCAAGTCCATCATTTTGAAATAATGCTTTTTACACTATTTTTTGGTGTTAAAATATCCTTTATTTTACAAAGGGATGTTTTAAGTAGTTAGGGTTTGTTCTTTTATTAGTGCATAATAAAAAGTAAATCACGTTGTGGTCCCCATAAATCTTTGGGCTCCAAGTATAGAAGGTACTAATCTATTCTCATGGCATGTTTTAGTTATGTAAAGAAAATGGAGGTTGGTCCCAGCACTTGGGAGACTGAGGCAGGTGGACTGCCTGAGCTCACAGGTTCCAGAACAGTCTGAGCTAGAATTAGACCTCCTCTCTAAAAATAGACGGTGCTGTGGTGGGTGCCTATAGTCTCAGGTATTTGGGAGGCTGAGGCAAGAGAATCGTTTAAGCCCAGGAATTTGGGTTGTTGCTGTAAGCTATGATGCCGCAGCACTCTACCAAGGGTGACAAAGAGACTTTGTCTCAAAAAAAAAAAAAAAAAAAAAAAAATGGAGGTTGGGCATGGTGTCTTATACCTGTGATCACTCTGGGAGGAAAAAGTAGGAGTTCAGGAATTTGAGACCAGCCTACCCAAGAGTGAGACCCTAGCTCTCCTGCAAATGGAAAAATCAGCTGGACATAGTGGCATGGGTCTATATTTTCAGCTACTCAGGAGACTGAGGCAGGAGGATTGCTTGAGCCCAGGAGTTTGAGGTTGCAGTGAGTTATGATGATGCCACTGCACTCTAGCTGGGTTGAGAGAGTGAGACTCTGCCACATACACAAACAAATACAACTATACAGAAGTAGAAGTAATGAGACTATACGTAGGGTATCTAGGGCTCTTAGGCTTAAGAGAGAGATTTAATTGCAGCTCTTTAATTTTTAGGGATGGAGCACCGAAGAAAATCAAAACCTAAAATTCAACCAAGAGATTCTTATACCTTAATACCTCCTGTAACTAACTTCGTGGGACTCTTCAAAGCAACACAAAAGACCAAAGCTTCCCAAAATGTTTTTTCTTTTTCATCTGCGATTCCATCAGATATCATAAATGTATCAAGACCAAGAATAGTGTTTTTGAACCAACTTGGGAAACACATACAGAAAGCCAACCCGGAACCTGCCGAATAAAAACATTTTAGTCTTGAGCAATCTTTTAAAATGTTTTTATTTTTAATTATAATAAAATGCATGTAACATAATTGAGCAATTTTTTTTTTAATAGAAGTTATTGATATTGAGGCTAAACAGATTTTCCTTAGCATGCTATCTACTAGAACTTAACATCAGGTCAGAGTTAGGGTTTCAAAAAATAAGTAGGATTTCTGTAATAGAATGAGTACACTTAAACCAACTGAAATTTATCAGTTGACATGAATAATATAACTAGTGTAGATACATACATATGTATGTAAATATCAAGAGTTAAAAACAATTTTAAACTGGTATGCTGAGCTAAAGTAGTCTGATTCAAAGTTGCCCACATGTTAACACTCACTGTAATAACTCAAGATATTTAATAATAAATACTACAAATGCATGAGGCTTCTAAGACCTGAACTGCATATCTTTAAAATAATTTAAAAATAAAACCTGAAATTATTGCCTATCAAAGTATGGCTAAAAATTGTGGCCACCAGTGTTCATTTCTTTCTTTTTCCCTTTTCCTTCCCTCCTTTCTTTTCATTTATCTATCTCAACAGGGGTGAGACAGAGGCCCTACTCGAGGCCCACAGGCTGTATGCTGATTTTGTGAGGATCTTTTTGCTTATCTGTGGTATCACATATCACGAATGTATGCATGGACCTCTTTTCTTGCTAATCAGCTTTCAATAGTATTGTGTATTTAATGTATGGTCTAAGACAACTCTTATTTTCCCAATGTGCAGCAAAGAAAAAAAACCCACCCATAATTCTAGTTATTCATTTGTTATTTTAGAGACAAGGTCTTGCTGTGTTGCCCAAGTTCTTCTCAAACTCCTGGCCTCAAGTGACCCACTTGTTTCAGCCACCTGTATAGCTAGGATTACAGGCCCAAGCCACCACACCCAGCCTTCCATATATATAGAAAATATCTTTAGTTTGCAGCTAGAAGGATAATATTCTTTGTGCCTTAGAATCATATGATGTCGGGACAGCACCTGTGCCTCAGTCGGTAGCCGGCCCCATATACCGAGGGTGGTGGGTTTGAACCTGGCCCCAGCTAAACTACAACAAAAAAATAGCCGGGCTTTGAGGCAGGTGCCTGTAGTCCCGGCTACTTGGGAAACTGAGTCAAGAGAATCACCTAAGCCCAGGAGCTGGAGGTTGCTGTGAGCTGTGACGCCACAGCACTCTACCAAGGGTGACAAAATGAAACTCGGTCTCTGAAAAAAAAAAAAAGAGAGAATCCTATGACGTTTTTACTCAAAGAGCACTGTTTCCAGCAGGTTCAATTATTGGTCCTTCTAGTTGTAGTTTACAGCTACAGAGAACTGTGATACAAAAGCAAGCCAGGTTTCACTGTGTCCTTTAAAGCCTTGCTTTTTCTCAATCCACTTCGCTCAGTTTCCTACATTCAGTCTGAGGGTCTTGCTATAATCCATTCTTTACCTAGACTGTAGTAAGCATTGAACACTTATGTTAATTAACAGTTATTTTTCCCAACATGCCTTAATACAATGTAAAGATGGTGATGATGGTAAGTAACTACATGATCTCAGGACTTTCTATGTGCCAGTCCATTAGCCTGCGTTCTTTTTTTGTTTTTTTTAGAGACAGTCTCACTTTATTGCCCTTGGTAGAATGCTGTGGCCTCACTGCTCACAGCAACCTCCAACTCCTGGGCTTAGGTGATTCTCCTGCCTCAGCCTCCTGAGTAGCTGGGACCACAGGCGCCCACCACAACGCCTGGCTATTTTTTTGTTGCAGTTTGGCCATGGCTGGGTTTGAACCCACCACCCTCAGTATATGGGGCCGGTACCCTACTCACTGAGGGGCATAGGCGCCACCCATAGCCTGTGTCCTTACCACTGGAAAATAAGAGATCTCTTTAATACTCAAATTTAATTCTAATTGCCTTAGAGGCAATTAGAAGGAAAATGGCACATTTTATTGTAACAAGGGATAAATAATTCAAATAAGAAATTATGTCACTTATTCTACACTATTAAGGATAAGAATTCATATAAAAAAAGAATTTATATCAATTGAAATATTAAGCTTTGGAAGATGTAAAAAGCCTCAAGATATAGAGCAGGAAGTCGCGACCCACAGGAACTATATTAAAGGGCTGCGGCATTAAGAAGGTTGAGAACCACTGATACAGAGGATTTCAATAATTTCTCTGCCTTTAGCTGCATATACTATAAGATAACTTTGTCACATATGTTTGCCAATATAGAGTTCAACATTCTCCTTTATTTTTCCTTTCCTTCTCTCTCTTCTTTCTTCCATTTCTTCTTTCCTTTCCTTACCTTATGCCTAAGTACTGAAAGGCCTAGGTATGGAAGGCTACCAGATCTTGCCTATTTTCTTCATCTGTAGTTTCCCTTATTTATATCATGAGCTCAATTTTGACATGTGTGATTATAAAACCTGGAATAATTTTTAAACTTTGAAATTTGATAGTATGAAATTAATCATACTATCCCTATTTTAATAACATCTGTAATAGTGGGAAAAATTTTGGTAAATTTTCTTTCCATAGTTTATATGTACTCTGATTATTTTATTTGTTTATTTTTTTGAGATAGTCTCACTATGTTGCCCTTAGTACAGTGCCATGGTGTTGCAGCTCACAGCAACCCAAACTCTTCAGCTGAAGCGATTCTCTTGCCTCCCAAGTAGTCCTCCCCGCGACTACAGGTGCCCACCACAGTGCCCGGCTATTTTTTAGTTGCAGTTATCATTGTTGTTTAGCAGGCCCGGGCTGGGCTCGAACCCACCAGCTTCAGTGTATGTGGTCAGCGCCCTACTCACTGAGCTATGGGAGCTGAGACTGTACTCTGACTATTATAGCCACAGGAAATAATTACACTTCTCTGTGAATTCAGATTTACAGATACAGAATGCAAATCCAAATGTAAAATGTGAATTCACAACTAATAGTTTCTTTTAAATAATATGTACTAACCAAGTCTATTAAACTTATAGAGCAGTTTAACACTAAAAAATGCAAAGCTTTATCAATATTGGCTATTTCTGTATGTTCCCTCATATACAATTCCATTTTTTATTTCTGGGATAAAATGGAAGATCATAAAGTAATACTCGGGCGGCATCTGTGGCTCAAAGGAGTAGGGCGCTGGCCCCATATGCTGGAGGTGGCAGGTTCAAACCCAGCCCTAGCCAAAAACTAAAAAAAATAAAATAAAATAAATAATAATAATAAAGTAATACTCTATGATCACAATTCTAAAAAAGAATTTACCTATGAAACTTCCCAAAAGGCAAATCACCTTTAAGGTAGAATTAAAATAAGAAATGTTTCTTTTTTTCTTTTTTTAAGAGACAGAGTCTCATTTTATCGCCCTCGGTAGAGTGCTGTGGTGTCACAGCTCACAGAAACCTCCAATTCCTGGGATTAGGTGATTCTCTTGCCTCAGCCTCCCAAGTAGCTACAGGCACCCCCCACAACGCCCGGCTATGTTTTTTTTTGTTGCAGTTTGGCCTGGCTAGGTTTGAACCTGCCACCTTGGGCATATGGGGCCGGCGCCCTACCCACTGAGCCACAGGCATTGCCCAAAAGTTTCCATTCTATATTTTTATCATTAACTCTAAATTTCTCAATAATACAAGTCATTGATTAGAAAGTTCACACCCTGCCCCAGTACAGATGATGTAATATAAACCTTTACTGGTAAAATCTCTCAGAGGATATTAAACAGTCAGTAGCATCATCCTTATATTCAAAGGACAATACAGACAGTTATTTTTATCTAGCCAGACCTGAAGTGATAAACATGATACTTGCCATATCATCTTTGACATTTAAAAAAAAAATCCCCTACTTTTTCATCTCACTTATTTTCATCTGATTAAATACAACTTCTAAAATACTGCATGTAGTCATTTAAATAGCACAATACATACTTTAGGAATTACTTATGTCAAATGTTTTTATTTTATTTTATTTTTTTGAGACAGTCTCAACCTGTCGCCCTGGGTAGAGTGCCATGGTGTCACAGCTCACAGCGATCTCCAACTCCTGGGCTTAAGCAATTCTCTCGCCTCAGCCTCCTGAGTAGCTGAGACTACAGGCACCGGCCACAACACCCCGTTATCTTTTTTTGTTGTTGTTGTTGCAGTTGTCATTGTTGTTATTTTAGCCAGCCTGGGCAGGGTTCGAACCCACCAGCCTTGGTGTATGTGGCCGGTGTCCTACCCACTGAGCTACGGGTGCCACCCTATGTCAAATGTTTTAAATATCAAATTAGATGTATTTTAAAAAATATTTGGACATTCCATTTATTTCAGAGAGGATACCTAATAGCATAAATTTTAAATTTAATTAACATATATTGTTATAGAAAGTCAGCTTTTGTCTCAACTTAGAATTTTGTGGTTTGCTACAATGTTGACCTGGCTACCTTTCTAAAACTGCTCTCTCATAATAGAAGTTAGGCTCTTGTTTCTGTAGGAGTCAAAAAATAGCTTCTCCTATCCTGATTTGAGAAAGAGGAGAATGATCTAGGCCTGTATAATATGGGGCCAGGATTCAGCAGAATCACTGTCCTCCTTCCAAGATTTTTCTTTCTGCTAACATCCCCACATTCTTTCCCCACAAAATGTTTTAGTTTTTTCTCCTGGGTAGAGTGCCGTGGCATCACAGCTCACAGCAACCTCAAACTTCTGGGCTCAAGTGATTCTCTTGCTTCAGCCTCCCAAGTAGCTGGGACTACAGACGCCTGCCACGCCTGGCTATTTTTAGAGATGGGGTTTCACTCATGCTCAGGCTGGTCTTGAACTCGTGAGCTCAAGCAATCCACCCACCTTGGCCTCCCAGAGTGCTAGGATTACAAGCATGAGCCATCTCGCCCAGCTACTTTATTATTTTTTTTTTTGAGACAGAGCCTCAAGCTGTTACCCTGGGTAGAGTGCCATGGATCACAGCTCACAGCAACCTCCAACTCCTGGGCTCAAGCGATTTCCTGCCTCCGCCTCCCATGTAGCTGGGACTACAGGTGCCTGCCACAACACCCGGCTACTTTTTGGTTGCAGCTGTTGCTGTTGTTTGGCGGGTCCGGGCTGGATTTGAACCCATTAGCTCAGGTCTATGTGGCTGGTGCCTTTGCTGCTTGAGCCACAGGCGCCAAGCCTAGTTTTTATTTTTTTAATTTATTTATTTTTTTAGAGACAGAGTCTCATTTTGTCGCCCTCAGTAGGGTGACATGGCGTCACAGCTCACAGCAACCTCCAGCTCTTGGGCGTAGGTGATTCTCTTGCCCCAGCCTCCCGAGTAGCTGAGACTATAGGTGCCCACCCCAATGCCCGGCTATTTTTTGTTGCAGTGTGCCAGAGCCGGGTTGAACCTGCCACCCTTGGTATATGGCGCCACCCCCATACTTCAATTTTTAATAATAAAAAAACTATGCTCCCTTGTAAGACTGTAACAGAGTATCTCAGAAAGCAGGTAGGTTAAACATCAAACATAAGAAGAGGAATAACAGCTTTAATTAATGTGAGTAATTAATACCACATATCTTCCACAATTTGACACATTAAAAAAAACAAAACTTAATTTTAACATTAATACTACCTTTAGGAATTTCTTTTTGCAAAGCAAAAATTAAATCTTCATTTTTAATCGTGGTACTTTTATGGCAGCTTCTCCAACTTCTTTTGATATATCCACTCCAAGAGGACATCTGCATCACAGTAGGACAAATCATATTATTTCAAATATTTGTTTCATGATCTATCACCAGTTCCGCAAATTATTTGCTTAGAATTAGTATAAATATCTGATCTATAATTTATCATATCTGGTGATGATTCTTAAATACATATAAATATAGTGGGACCTCAGGCCAGGATAATGAAAACTAGTGACATTAATAAGAAATCTAAATTTTTAGGTGGTTTTGAAATAGTTCTATTACTCTCTAATACTGTAAACAAGTAAGTTGGAAACTTAAATAAGATATAGAAATAACCAAAAACTCCTTATAATTTTCAACAAAGCTAAAAAGGTAAAAACATTTTTATTACACAGCTAAAGTCAAGCCTGTGTCCATTTACATTTTAGAAAATTCCCAGGCTTCTACAGGTCTTGTTGAATTTTCAAAAGCTGACTGACCCTTTCCCTACTTCTTTCTACCTTTACTGGCTGGAGATGTCTTAGCTCCTGTCCTCTTCTTCTGTTCCTCCTCAGTAAATAATTTTTGCTTCAGATTTCTGCTTTTCTATCTTCCTGCCCAAAGTAAGGCTTTGAATGAACTCCAACCTTTTGGGAAAAGCTATAGTCCAGCCTCAACACTGCCACAAAAAGGCACAAATGGATCAGATAGACTCATCTGAAGCTAGGCTATCAAAAGGATTCCTTCAGACACTACTGACTCAACTGTGTGCATTCATGATCATTAATAATTTGTAGTTCATGTAGCACAAGCATCTAGTTATGAACTAGTGCTGACAAGTTTTAAAACATCAGATGAAACCATGTTCAAAATAGAATTATGTTAGATTATAAAACATAATTGTCCTTTACCATTCTAGAATTAACTTAGCCCAGAACTTGACAGTAAATTGAAAAACTATGGGAGAGGAAATAAAGGTTGTGGGAAAACAGCTATCTTTTGGCCTACTATGTAGAAGCATAATCACAACCCATTCTCATACCTAAATGCTTTTTGCATATTTTCCTTAATATCCCAGCACACCAGTTGGTCCTGGGATCTTCCTGACATTGTAAAAATCCAGGTTGTGGACATGGCCTCTATTTTGGTGCCAGAAAATGAAATTCATCACCCTTACCTATGGCCTCTTTCTAACTCGTTTATGATATATCAAAATTAATCTGATACTGTAGACAAAATATTTCTTATGAGGTATCAACCTTAAGGAGGTTCATGAAAAAAATTAACATAACTTTCTTTCAAGTATCATCTGAATGTCAATGAAAAAAATTCATCTATAAACGCAAAATCTGGGTTTTGACTTTCATAATGTAATTTGCATGGAGATTATGAATAGTACCACATACTTTGGTTCATAGCGGATGCCTTCTGTGTTGTGTAAGATGCCCAAGCCAGCACGTAATCTTTCAATACCGTTCCTAAATAAAAATCATTAAAGTAAAATCAATAGCCTCAAAAGTCAGAGGAAGATTTAGAATGATGAAACGGCAATTAATATTTACATACATGTATGAGTGAAACACATAAATCCTGTGGCTTACCACGCAATCATAACGCCATTATCAGTGCAGAGTCTGGGAGGAGGACACAGCAAAGTGCACCGTGTCTCCCTGGTAACGATTTCCAGAGCTTTGCGGATATATGAATTACTTGCAACACCTCCAGATACAACCTGAAGGAATTGATAAGACCCAATTGTTGTTTAACTATCACACGTGGGTATGAACCAAGTTATTCACTAAACCTGGGGAAAATATCAGCATTATAAAATAATAAACTATCACATTTTGAGGTGGGTAAGAGGTAAGTGATATATCTGTCTAATAAAAATTTAGAAAAGAAAAAATAATTTCTTCCAATCTTTAAAAAAAATTATTTAATATAATTATAATCATAATACCCCAATATTTTACAACCTGAATTTTTGCTTTTTTTTTCCATAAAGAGGTCTTACTATGTTGCCCACAACAGTCTTAAACTCCTGGCCTCTAAGCAATGCTCTCACCTTGGTCTCCCAGGTTGCTGGGATTACAGGCGTGAGCCACCAAATCCAGCCTAGAACCTGCATTTTTTATTTCTAAGTATTTTGTTCATTTTCATATAACTCTTAAAAAAAATTGTCTTTTTTTTTTTTTTTGGAAACAGAGTCTCAAGCTATCACTCTGGGTAGAGTGCTGTGGCATCACAGTTCACAGCAGCCTCCAACTCCTGGGCTCAAGCAATTCTCCTGCCTCCGCCTCCCAAGTAGCTGGGTCTACAGGCGCCCGCCACAACGCCCAGCTATTTTTTGGTTGCAGCCATCACTGTTGCTTGGCAGGCCCGGGCTGGATTCGAACCCGCCAGCTCACATGTATGTGGCTGGCACCTTAGCCACTTGAGCCACAAGCACCGAGTCAAAGATTATTGTCTTTGATACTCATGTAAAATTCTATTTTGTGAACTATCACATAAACATTTTCTCACTTTATAATTTTCAGAAGAATAAAGTTTAAGATACAGTTAAAAAGGAAGTTTATCAAGGCTTAAGTATAACTGAAAGGAGTTTTATCAAAGGATCAAGGAAATCCACCTAATTTTCTAAAAATAGTGGTAGTTAATTCATTTGGTTTCTTTATTGCAAATCTTCTATTTAATTCAGTGAGAAGATGTGGTCTTGGACTTTTGTGTCACACAAGCTGCCCAGATGTTCCAAAAAGCTGCCATACCTATATAAGAAATGGCTGCTTGGCTCAGCGTCTGTGGCTCAATGGGCTAAGGCGCCAGCCGCGTACACCTGAGCTGGCCGGTTCGAATCCAGCCTGGGCCCACCAAACAACAATGATGGCTGCAACTAAAAAAAAAAATGGCCGGGCATTGTGGCGGGCGCCTGTAGTCCCAGCTACTTGGGAGGCGGAGGCAAGAGACTCGCTCGAGCCCAGGAATTGGAGGTTGCTGTGAGCTGTGATGCCATGGCACTCTCTCCAGGGTGACAGCTTGAGGCTCTGTCTCAAAAAAAATAAAAAAATAAAAAAATAAAAAAAATTCAAAAAAAAAAAAAAAAAGAAATGGCTGCTAGTCTTTTCTATTCTACATGATTTCATATTGTCAAGGCTAGCATATGGCTTTAAGATCTGTTCACCCTAAATGCCAGGTCAATGAATGTTTTGGGGAAAAGTAACATACTGTAAAGTGTTACTATTACTATAAAATGAGATGACAAAGCTTACCAGTACTGCATTACTTTGAGATAACAAGTCTTTCTGCTTACAGAACAGAATAGCTCGATGTGTTCTTTTTGCAATGTGGCATGCTACTGTGTGCTGTACTGCAGCAGCAATGTCTGCAGCTGAAGACAGGAGTTGCCCCTTCTCAATACCTGCAGAAATGAGCAGGCACGTTTAGGAACAAGCCAGGAATACTTATATGTCCAACTTTACTAATTAGAAATATACCTTCCTCTTTTTCCTTCTGTGTTATTATTTTATTAATAACATGTTGAAGTCCAGAAAAAGAAAAATCACAATTTTTAGCACGTTGCATGGGTGGTTGGATATCAAAATGAAATCTATTTCCTTGTTTGGCCAAATGTTCTATAGCTCTCCCACCACTCATGGTAGTGCACTCTGGATGTCTTATTAAAGAAAGTCTTCTTGCCACCTATCAAAACAAAAATATATTTTACAATGAGTCACAAAATTGCACAAGTTGAAACCAAAAGATACAGAAGAAATAAACTGAAAGATTACTAACCCTTCATGAATGAATAAAATATGCTATACTTTGACAAATATGGACTATAGCAGACATCAGTTAAGCAGACAACCTTGCTCCTTATGTGACCTGACCAATAAATGCCAACTGTTGCCCCCTGTCAACTTTTGCTCTTCTATTGGGGTTATAAAATAGGTCTGAAGTTCACAATGACTGCCTAATGATGAACTTCAAAATAAGAAAATAAGAACTTGCCCTATTCTTTATCATTACACTGTTGGAAGCTGTAGGGGTTTTTTTTCATTTATTTTTTTACATATGGCAGTAGGCTCTGTTATATAAAAAAAGGAAATATACTTGTCCGTACTGTCAGCAATTGTGCAATTTAGTCATAGAACTTTGTACATCTGTAATGTCCTTAATCTTTATACATCCTCTTATTTTACCTTTTTGCAGTGTATTACAGTTTACAAAGCATTTTCTTCCACAAATATTATTTGACTAAATACATAAATACATCTACAAACCATTTGCGCCTTTATATTGATATAAACTTCTTACCATTTATTAGGAAAGGGTAAGAATTATAAAATTGTGTACTGTTCTTCTTCCTTTTTTCTTACCATACATAAATTTGTTCAGATAGTTAGATAATAACATTCAGAAATATTTAGATGTAGCACATCTATTGCTGTTTATTATTTTTTGAGACAGAGTCTCACTAAGTTGCCCCCAGTAGAGTGCCATAGCGTCACAGCTCACAGCAACCTCCGACTCTTGGGCTTAAGCGATTCTCT
This sequence comes from Perodicticus potto, assembly GCA_963574655.1. Taxonomy (NCBI): domain Eukaryota; kingdom Metazoa; phylum Chordata; class Mammalia; order Primates; family Lorisidae; genus Perodicticus; species Perodicticus potto. The sequence continues at coordinate 18,496 of CAUYRH010154907.1, forward strand.
TGCCTCAGCCTCCCAAGTAACTGCAACTACAGGCACTCCCCCCACAACAACAAAGGAGGGGGTGCCCTAGTCTCAGGTATCCCCTTTGTTGTTATTATTCAAAGGCTTTATGCAAAGCAGTTAAGCAAGAAAAAGAAAATACAGGTATACAAATTGGAAAGAAGGAGGTGAAATTATAACTGTAACATTATTTTGCTTTTATCTCTCCAGAACTGAAGGAAATCTGACTAAAATATAACCACAATAAAATAATTCTGTACATGAAATTAATCAAAAAATCAATAGCATCTAATAGAATTAGAAAGTACAAAGACTGAAAATCTCCCTTTATGACAGAAATAAATATAATAAAATATTTAGGCACATAATCAATAAGAACTAAGCAAGTTTTATATGTAGAAAAAACTTTCCTATGTTACTGGTAAGACTAGAGAAAATGGCAGCACCATAGTTTAACATGAGAAGATTCAACATCATAATGACTTCAAATCTCTTTAAGTTAACCTAGTGGTTTCATAACATCTAAATATAAACAATAAGATTATTTTAGGAATCAGAACAAGTGATTCTAAATTTTCTGTGGAAAACTAAGCAAGCAATAGTTGCCAAGAATTCTCTCAGAATGAAAAGTAATGAGCTGTCTCATCGTTCTAGACAAATGGGGACTTCATGCAAATGAAAGGTAAAGGGCAAAGTCATTGGAGGATTTTTTTTTCCAAAGTCTCAAAAAATAGACAGCTAATATTTATAAACAAAAATAGAAGATAATTTCAAAAAAACAGACCATGCCAAATCTTACAGATGATAGAAAAAGAAGAAATACTTCAGATTCATTCTACTTCATCTGACTATACCTGATATTAAAATTGGGAAAAATATATTATTATAAAGGGAAATTGGCTTGGCGCCTGTGGCTAAACAGGCTAAGGCGCCAGCCACATACACCTGAGCTGGCGGGTTCGAATCCAGCCTGGGCCCACCAAACAACGACGGCTGCAACCAAAAAACGGCTGGGCGTTGTGGCGGTCACCTGTAGTTCCAGCTACTTGGGAGGCTGAAGCAGGAGCCTTGCTTGAGCCCAGGAATTGGAGGTTGCTGTGAGCTGTGATGCCACAGCACTCTACCCAGGGTGACAGCTTGAGGCTCTGTCTCAAAAAAAAAAAAAGGGAAATTACAAACATATTTCACTTATAAATGAGGATGCAATATCCTAAACAACATACTAACAAGTTGAATTAAAAATTATTGTTCAAATAATGTATTTTGGTCAAAATTAAATCCAATTTCTGGGAGAATTAGTCACTATTTGCTATTCTTTTCCTTTCCCCCACCCCCTCCCACCTTCTCGCTTCGTCTGCTCTCCCTTTCCCCCACCCCCCACCATGCCTTATAAAGGCACTTGTACTAGACTGGTTTATTGCAGCTCAATTTACAATCATAAAATGTGGAAACAGCCTAAATTCCCCTCAACCCAGGAATGGATTGGCAAGCTGTGGTGTATGTATACCATGGAATACTATTCAGCCATTAAAAAAAAAAAAGATTTTGCAGCATTTGTATTAACCTGGATGAAGGCGGAACACATTATTCTTAGTGAAGCTTCACAGGAATGGAGAAGCATGAATCCTATGTATTCGACTTTGCTATGAGGAGAATTAATGACAATTAATGACGTGGTGGGGGCCAGGCTATTTTTTTGTTATAGTTGTCATTGTTTAGCAGACCTGGGCCCGGTTTGAACCTGTCAGCCTAGGTGTATGTGGGCAGCGCTCTAACCACTGAACTCGGGCGCCGAGCCTCTATTGCTATTTAATTGAAACATACACCAAAATAAAACAATGGAAAAATTAATTCTTAAATTACCTTGTCAAGCATGTCACCTGGTGCCATATCCAGAGACTTCCCAAGAAGCAGAAAATCCGAAACCCCTCGAGCTAATGCCAATAGACAGTGACCTCCAGAAATCAAAAGAACTAAAAATGGAAATTCTACTTTATTGGTCAACCTAACAGTAAGTGCATGAGCCTCCATATGATGAATGGGAATGAACGGCTTTTTAAACTGGTCTACTAGCTGTAAACTAAATGATAAGCCTACCCCCAAACTTAAAGCAAGTCCTGGTTTTATAGTAGTTGCAATTGCTGAGAGTTCACTTGGGGAGATTCTGCTGGTAGAAAGGGCTTCTTGCACTATTCGTTGAATATTTTCTCTGTGAAGCTGTTGAGCAACTGGAGGAATAATCCCACCTGTTCTGAAAGAAATAAAAAGACAACTTTTTCCAATTTTGAGATGGAACAAAGGAAGAAAAAAATGACATATTACAACTGAAGATATGCTTTCAATTTAATCATTATATAGGTGAAAATATTAACGTAAGCATTTTCCAACTATGTGCCTTATAATGCAGGATACTGTAACTCAATATGCAGTGATTAAGGGGATAATGTTTCTGTCTTTTAAAATTCATGAACGACAAACTCCCATGGATTTTTTTGTTGATGAATGAAATCACCAAAATAACCTTACAAAATATTCTAAAGAAGCCTTGAGGGCGGGCGAAGTGGCTCACGTCTATAATCCAGCATTCTCGGAGGCGAGGAGGGTGGATTGTCTGAACTCACAGGTTTGAGACCAGCCTGAGCCAGAGCAAGACTTCGTCTCTAAAATATAGCCAGGTGTTGTGGTGGGTACCTGCAGTCCCAGCTACTTGGGAGGCTAAGGTAACAGAATTGCCAGAGCACAAGATTATGAGGGTGACAAAGTGAGAATTTGTCTCAAAAAACAAACCAAAAAAGTCTTTAATGAGGAAGTGCAGCATAAAATTGTATTTTAGGAAAATTAAATTCCCTGTAGATAAGGACATTTTTAAAGAGATTATTCCAATAGTATTTGTTTAAAGTGATTATATTTTTTAGTGATTGTGGGAATGGAAAGAAAGCAACAGGGGAGTCTGAAAACTGTAGTAACTAATTGGATATAATAGGACAGAGGGGACTATGACATTAAAGATGATTCATAAATTCAGTTGGAATAAGTGGAAGAAAAGAAATATTAGCAGAGAAACAAGAAGACAGTTTTATAAAGATGAGTTTATTTTTAAACACACTGCACTTAAGGGCACAGAAAGACAATCCATAGCTTACAATCCTGAAATAAGTTTGGGAATCTGGTGCTCAGAGTTGGTAATTTGGATTTTTAGTCTGTGTAAGACAGTGGACAGATACCCCAAATGTAAAGAGTAAATGATTAGGAGGCAGGCTGGGTGTGGTGGCTCACACCTATAATCCCAGTACTCTGGAAGTCCAAAGCAGGTGGATTCCTTGAGTGCAAGAGTTCAAGCCCTTGAGTGCAGGAGTTTAAGAACAGCCTGAGCAAGAATGAGACCCATATCTCTACTAGAAGTGGAAAACGTAGCTGTACATAGTGGCAGATGCCTGTATTCCCAGTTGCTTGAGAGGCTGAGACAGGAGGATCACTTGAGGTTTCTGTGAGCCAGGCTGACACCACAGCACTCTAGCCTGGGGGAACACCATGTGAACCTCTCTCCCTCTCAAAACCAAAACAAAACAAAAAAAGAATTAGCATGTGACTAATTACGATCAAGTCGCAGGAAGGAACTAGGCGTGACACGGATTTGAAGTACAAGCTTGTGGGAGGCGGGCTAACCTTAGTTTCAGGGTAGTCCCGAGCCCCCTCCACAATGGCTATTTATTAAGGTTATACACAACAGGTGTGGAGAGTTAAGGTAATTGACATAAACAGGTGTGGAGAGGTCAGATAATTACATATGAGGGCTGCCTGTGTAAGGATTGCCACATGCTCTCTTCATGTGTTCTTTCCCCACAACCCTCATGAAGAACTACTAAGCATCAATGTTTAACACATGCTTACTAGTGAGTGACCGACCTTATTTCATTCCGGAACACTGAGTTACTTCGGGGATTGCCCCCAATCAGGAACCGTCTCTAGGCTTGCCAGGAGACTGTCCTGTTCTCAGCGTTTCCTTTTAATGTGATAGAATCAGTAACTGTCTTTGCAAGCATGGTGTCCAGTCCTCTACACAGAGTAATAAAATATAGAGGCTGTTGGGAGGCGCCTGTGGCTCAGTGGGTAAGGTGCCATCCCCATATACCGAGGGTGGTGGGTTCAAACCCAGCCCCACCCCACCCCCGGCCAAACTGCAACAAAAAAATAGCTGGGCGTTATGGCAGGCGCCTGTAGTCCCAGCTACTCTAGAGGATGAGGCAAGAGAATCATCCAAGCCCAAGGAGTTGGAGGTTGCCGTGAGCTGTGATGCCAAGGCACTCTACCGAGGGTTAATAAGTAAGACTCTGTCTAAAAAAAAGGGTGGGGGGCTCTTCAAAATGCACTGCTAGTCTCAAAAAATCATCTTCAAATATTTGATGCTGCAGGATTTGCTAATTCTACACATAGAAATAAAAATCCTCAGTAGGTGCAGTCAATGAACATTTGCTTAATAGTTAAAATGTTTTGGCTCAGCGCCTGTGGCTCAACAGGCTAAGGCCCCAGCCACGTACACCTGAGCTGGCGAGTTCGAATCCAGCCCGGGTCCACCAAACAACAATGATGGCTGCAACCAAAAAATGGTCAGGCGTTGTGGTGGGCGCCGGTATTCCCAGCTATTTGGGAGGCAGAGGCAAGAGACTTGCTTGAGCCCAAGAATTGGAGGTTGCTGTGAGCTGTGATGCCACAGCACTCTACCCAGGGTGACAGCTTAAGGCTCTGTCTCAAAAAAAAAAAAAAAAAAGAAAGAAAATGTTTTGTTTCAGATGATGGGAGAGGATATAAATAAAATGATCTTATTTCAATACATCCATAGTGTAATAAAAATTTCCTTAATTTTTCAAAGCTTTTTTTTTTTTTTTGAGACAGAGCCTCAAGCTGTTGCTCTGGGTAGAATGCTGTGCCATCACAGCTCACAGCAACCTCCAACTCCTGGGCTCAAGCAATTCTACTGCCTCTGCCTCTCAAGTAGCTGGGACTACAGGCGCCCGCCACAACGCCTGGCCATTTTTTGGTTGCAGCCGTCATTGTTGTTTGGTGGGCCCTGGCTGGATTCAAACCCGCCAGCTCAGGTGTATGTGGCTGGCGCCTTAGCCGCTTGAGCCACAGGCGCCTAGGCTCAAAACTATTTTTTCACTTATATTCCTTGTCTCTATTAGCTGTGCCAAAAAACCTCATTATCACTTGGGTTTCAAAGTTCATCTTTATGTCCTTTCTTTTCCATTCTCCACATTTAAGTTTATCACTACTCCCACTGCTACCACCAACTTTAAAAAATCTTCATTATCTCAGTCTATTCAACAATTTTCTAGTAGTTAATTCTTTAGCTGTGTCCTTTGATTTTTGGAGTTCATCCTTCCTTGTATTGCCAGGAAACAGAGCTGACCCTGTTACTATCCTACTCAAAACCTTTGGTTTTGTTGAATTTGGGAGATTTTAAATCCAAATCTTCTTCCTCCCACTCCTTTCAAGTTTTTTTTCTTTTTTTTTATAAAAATATTTAACTTTACTGGTAACCAAATATAAGCATTCTGAAAAAATACAAATTAAAAATCAATTAGACACCTCTTCTCACATCAAATTGGTAAGGTTGAAAAATAGTAAACAATGATAGGGTAAAATGGGAACTATTACATCCTGCTAGTGGGAGAATAAATTGGTGTGACCTTAGGGCAACATGTTCAGAACTTACGTTTACCCCAATAAATCTATATATTATCAGGAATCTATTTAAGGGAATAATCAGATATACTGACAAATATATGCAGAGAATTGCTGCTGCCTTGCATCTAATAATGAAAAACTGAAAATAGCCTAAATATCTAGTAGTACATTCATGTAATGGAATTTCATACATTTATTAGATATCACATTTCTGAAGAATTAGTAATGACATGAGGAAAAGCCCTCAGTATCATGCTAAATAAAGAAACCAGAGTATAAAAGTCCATATATAGTATGTTAACAATTTGGTTATATGTATGTATCTTATAGACACAGCACTGTCTCCCTCCTTCCTTCCTTCTACCAAAATGTTTTATTTATTTATTTTTTTATTAAATCATAGCTGCGTACATTAGTTCAATCAAGGGGTACAATGTGCTGGTTTCACATACAATCTGTAATGTTTTCATCAAACTGTTTAACATATCCTTCATGGCATTTTCTTAGTTATTGTATGAAGACATTTGTATTCTGCATTTAGTAACTTTTGCCTGTACCCTTCTAAGATGCACCATAGGTGTGACCCCACCAATTATCCTCCCTCCTTTCAAGTTTTCAAGGCTCCCATTCCAAGTCTCTGTCTTTATCTCCTTCCTTTCCTTTCTGTGCCTTTTATCTTTCAGGGATTATGCTAAGCACTAGAAGAAAGGTGAGTAAGACCACTGCCTTATTCTCAAAGAACTAATAATGACAATATAGTCTTATTTTTGTTTTGTTTTGTTTGTTTTGAAACGGAGTCTCACTCTGTCGCCCTCCGTAGAGTGCCGTAGCTTCACAGCTCACAGCGAACTCCAACTCTTAAGTGATTCTCCTGCCTCAGCCTCCCGCATAGCTGGGGACTACAGGCGCCTGCCACAACGCCCAGTTATTTTTTATTGCAATTGCCACTGCTGTTTTAGCTGGCTGGTGCCCAGTTTGAACCCGCCACTCTTGGTATATGGGGCTGGCACCCATTCCACTGAGTCGCAGGCACCGCCAGACAATATAGTCTTATTGTGACTTATAGAGAGCATGGAGTGCAGATGGATTAAGAAAAAAAGCTGATAAGGCATAAAGGAGATCATTTAACCTTGAGGCTATGGCCAAGAGTCTGGGCCAGAAACAATGGGGAATTGAATTAAATCACAAGAGAGAGGAGGCTTCAGAAAATATTTGAGAGAAAGATTTACTGTGAATGGATGATTGATTTGGATGTGGAATGGTGAGGGAGAAGTTAAGGCTATCCTTCAGGTTTCTGGCCTGGAAGAAGGGACTTCCTTGCCAACCAATCCTCTATTAATGCACTTTCCATGCAGTTTTACATGGTCTGTTTACTGTCTTCTTCACTTTTACTGATGGTAGTATAGTTACTGTTTGGACCACTTGTTTGATACTCACTTTATGACCTTGCACTGTTGGCTCCCTTTGTAGGTCTACAAATCATGTTCTGGTGATCAGTTAAAGCTCTAGTACTTCACAGTGCCTTATTAACACTCAGCACAGTACCTTTCACACAGCTATTTAATGTTTCCTCTGCCTCCTAACATATTTATTTCTTTTTTTCATGTATATTATTTCTAATACACCCCTTAGCCCCACCATTGCTAATCCTATGCGACAGTTGTTAATTATCCCATTTTACCAATGTGAAAAGAGAATCAGAGAGAATAAGAAACTTTCCTAAGGTCACAGAGCCAATACTAAGTGCCTGATTCAGGATTCAAACTGTGACTGTGATTCCAAAATATCACGCCTTTTCACTATTCAGATGTGGTAACTTGATGGCTTTCAAGCATATTATCTGTATAGTACTTTTAATATTTCTTGAATTAACTAATATTACAAATCTTGAGATATTACATTAGCAATCTGAATTTTCCATTTTCTCTTGAAAATTATTCCGATTTTGTCATTACAGAAAATTATTCTGGGAGGCGCCTATGGCTCAAAGAAGTAGGGCGCTGGCCCCATATGCCAGAGGTGGTGGGTTCAAACCCAGCCCTGGCCAAAAACTGCCAAAAAAAAAAAAAAAATGATTCTGATTTAATAACACAGGTCCTACATTCCTGCATGGCAACAATCGCCTAGAATTGAGTAGTGACCTCCTCTAGATATTTTCCACTTCATATCTTGTCTATTTATTTATATAAACTGCCTCATGGTCTTCTGCAAACATTTCAGTTTATAATCTTTATACCATTCTATGCTTCAGTATAACAGAGTGTTATTATTTACTTAAGTATCAACATAGATTACATGTAAAAAAAATTTGAAGAGGATTTTTTTCTCAGCAATTAACAAAGTTTTCCTAGGATTTCAGTTGAGACCATTAAACACAGAAGTGCAGAAAAGAAAAAAGCATTACTGAAGGAAATTCATCAATAAATATTGAAGCTGGGAAAGTTTTGGATTTTTAGGATTACCTAAGGTTGGGACCTTGTTTTGAAGAGCCTTAAAAGTCAAGATGAGGTGTTTTAAGATTCTTTCATAGCAGTTATTAGAAGCTTTTGCACAAAGGAATAAGAAATTAGCTCCTATAAATTAACTTTTATATATGAGATATACAAAAGAATAATTTCATCATACTTTTTCCAAAATATAAATAGCACCAAGATAACATCTACTTACTTTAAATGAACTTCAGTTTGATGATGTATTGCTTCTCCCAGAATATTTCCAGTTTCATCCACCACAGCAGCTGCTGTATCATCACAACTAGTTTCAATTCCCAATACTAGTTTATGAGGAAATGGTGGTCCAGGATAAATATTAAAACTTCTTAAAAATTCATAAACTTTCCTTTTTGACTGTTTAGAAAAAACTCCTGCTGTCTTATTCAATATTAGCATACTTACTCAATAGATAATTTCTGGAAAAGAATCAGAAATAAATGTATTACTTGGGACTGTCACTGCCCATTAACACACTCAGTTGAGTAAAATTCTGAAACCTCGGTTTATTCTTTAATACACATTTATAAAATTCTAGGAAAGTGTGTAAAAGGTACCAAAATTTTGTTAAGGCTGTAGCAACCTGAGAATATAAATAATAGTATGGATGAATATAATGCTCTTCAAGGGGGAAGATAGGCATCAGATATAGAATTTTTTAGGATTATTACTTTCATGCTGTTCTAAACCATGCTGTTTTGTTCTTTATAAAACAGCTAATATTATAGTACAATAGTTGCATGGATAGTACTCTGAAAAGTGCTACATATTTCTTGATAGCTAAAATTAAGACAAAAATTTTTTTAAAAAACTTAAAGGCAAATGGAACAGATAATTGTTAAACTTTTTAAAGCTTTTTTAAAAAAAATCAAAGGCAAATGGAACATAACATCGTTAATGCATTCTATTTCCTAAAACATCTTTCAAAATAAAATTTAATCATTTGTTTCAAAACCAAGAGTTTACACAGACACACATACCAAATTTAGTCTTTAGTTTAGCAACAATAACGTTCTCATAAAGCTCACTTTAAAAGAAACTTATCTCGCCTAAAACAACTGCAACCCAACACCTACATTATCCTGAATTACTATCTCCACTTTTTGGCGATAGGTTTTTATCATAACAACGATCTTCCCAAACCTTGTTTTCCTTCAAAATAATAGCAGTCCATCACCAAAGCACCCTTGTATTTTCACATTGCAAAGTATCTAAATTCATTCCCTCCAATCTTTCCGTTCTAAAACTTTCTGGATGTCGAAGTAGGTCCTTTCCCTACCACACATTATGGACATACTTCGGACATTAGGGGTTCAAAACAAGAGGGAATAACGTCGGGACGGGAAGACAGGGAATCCAGGATAGACGCGAGCGACACATTCACGAAAGGCAACTGCGCGGAGGAGGAGCTCGGACACACCGCCTAGAGGAATCAGATTTGCATTAACTGAATCTGGTAGGGCGGACTATGCCAAGCACTTCCCTTTCGGGCCAAGGGGAGAGGGTGAGCAATTTCACGCACCTTGCCGGCCGCGGACAGCAGCGAGCCCTCGTCCCTACCCAGCAAGCACCGCCCACTGCGCTCCTCCCGCGCGGGACGGCCCGAGCCGGCGCTCCGGAAGGACGTCATCGACGCCGCGAGCGCCCCTTCTCCCGGGAAGCTGCTGTTCCCTAATAGGGAGGCATTTTCAGGGAAGAAACGCTAAAAAGGTGTCTTTGGTCAAGGCATAGTGTGCGCGCGGATGCATTTTCTTCCGGATTTTTTTTTTTTTTTTTTGTAGAGACAGAGTCTCACTCTATCGCCCTCCGTAGAGTGCCGTGGCGTCACACAGCTCACAGCAACCTCCAACTCCTGGGCTTAGGTGATTCTCTTGCCTCAGCCTCCCGAGTAGCTGGGACTACAGGCGCCCGCCACAGCGCCCGGCTATTTTTCTGGTTTGCGGTTCGGCCGAGGCCGGGTTTGAACCCGCCACCTTCGGTATTTGGGGCCGGCGCCCTACTCGCTGAGCCACGGGCGCCGCCCTCTCTCAGATTTGTAAGTAACGAGACTTCTACCAGGTCCGCAGCTAGTGGCTGATGCGGCGGAGTCCGAATACAGGTTTGTCTGACTACACTGCATTAAGATCCAAACACTACGCTACATTTTAAAAATGTTTTTCCCCTTTGGTTAGAATTTGGTTGCCACTGCGAGACTCCACTTTTTAGGCACTATCACTGTATCTAAAAGTTGTGGCCTCGGGTACCTAATAGTACTTCATCAGAGAAATAGGGTGGAAACTAGCGACGCCCCGAACAACCCCACCTGGGTTCCCAGAAAACGGAAGTGCTTCCCGTCAGAGGCTGAAACCGCTACTCCACTAACAGTAAACTGGAGCTGGCTTATTTTTAGAATTCAAAGAAGGGGAAGTACGGAGCAGTGGTAAATACTAACTTATCTTAAAAAAAAAAAGGTACTTTCGCCATACATTATGTAGTCCTTGCCTTACTCAGTATGCAACCTTCAACATAGTATGTACTCAAATTTTTGCCACTCCCTCAAGTTTGTTTGTTTTGACTTTTATTGCTTTGTTAACTTGTTACAATTGTTTGAATAGATTTATCCCAAAAGTCGTCCTCTCTTCTACTAGGCTTTAGGGTTTCAGGAAGCAAGGTTGGCCAGGACTGGCATATATAGCTGTGCTTTGCACAGTGTGAAGCTCTGGGTATAAAAGATGAGTAAATCACATATTGGGGAGTACAGTCCAGTGGTAGATACAGATAAGTTAATAATTACCAGAATATTTTTGGTAAGTTTTTAAATTTGGAAGTTAAGGCTGGGCGCGGTGACTCACGCCTGTAATCCCAGCACTCTGGGAGGCCCAGAAGGGTGGATGGCATGAGCTCCCTACTTGAGACCAGCCTGAGACAGAGTGAGATCCTGTCTCCTAAAAAAAAAAAAAAATAGCCAGGCGTTGTGGCAGGCGCCTGTAGTCCCAAGCTACTCGGGAGGCTGAGATGAGAGAATCGCTTGAGCCCAGGAGTTGGAGGTTGCTGTGAGCTGTGACGTCACGGCACTCTACCTGAGGGCGACATAGTGAGTCTCTGTCTCCAAAAAAAATAAATAAATTTGGAACTTAATGTTATTTTCAAACAGTGCATTTATGTGTAACAATTTTAATTTCCATGTGTAACCATCAGAAAAAATGATATATAGAGGAATTTTTTTTTTTTCTTTTTTTTTGAGACAGAGTCTCATTTTATCACCCTCGGTAGAGTGCTTGACGTCACAGCTCACAGCAACCTCAAACTCCTGGGCTTAAGCGATTCTCTTGCCTCAGGCCTTTCAAGCAGGCGCCCACCAGAATGCCTGGCTATTTTTTTGTTGCAGTTTGGCTGGGGCCCTCGGTATATGGGGCTGGTGCCCTACCCACTAAACCACTGGCACTGCCCAGGAATCTTATTTTCAATGTTCACTGCCTAATTAATGTCCTACTAAATTAGATTTTATTTTCATTTACAATGTATTGAGATCTTTCCTTTGCTAGGAACTTCATTCGTTGTTAGGGATAAAGATGTAAAGATCTATTCCTGTCCTCAAGGGTGTTAGGAGTCCTTAGTGGCAGAAGACAAATAGGCCATACAGAATTATGAATGGTAAATGTGCCTTCAGAGATAGGGGAGTTATTTGGGGAAGGCTGATTGACTTGTCACAGATATATCCATAGTCTGGCAGCCCTAGATTACTTAGGTGATTATTTGGTTTCAAGAGCTGTTTTCTTTAAAGGCTTGAAATTGGTTTATCAGGTCGGTAAGTTACTTAAATCTGGGTTACTGAGTCACACGGCATAAATTACTAAGAAAATGATGTGTAAAAGCCACTAATATTGACAAGTATTAATTTATGAGAAATCCAGCAATGGAGGGCTTGGGTAGGCAAGTTTGCTGATCTTTATCTTTGTGGTGGTCAAATTAAAGTGAAGGCCAAATCCAGATTAAAATCAGAAGATTGCTTGATAAATATGGAATATAGGCAATAGAAATGAGTTTGGTGCTTAAAATAGCTAATACTACAAGCCTGATGCTTCCCTTTCCACTGGAGTCACATAGTGTCTTTGGTTTCTCATGGGTTGGACTGTGTTAAATATACACTTCCATTTTTCCTTACCCCTTTTAAAGTTTCTTTGCTAATATTTTTTTTTGATGTGGAACATTCTTTTATTAGTGTTAATATTGTCAATCAGATCTTATCTTTGGAAGATGTTTTGTTTTTGGTTTGCTGAACTATTATGCTTACTTGAACTTTCTGATGTTTTCTTACTGTAGTAGAATATACATAACAAAATATACCATTTTAACCCTTTTTCTTTTTTCTTTTTAGACAGCGTCTCACTTTTTCACTCTCTGTAGAGTGCTGTACTGTCATAGCTCACAGGAACCTCAAACTCTTGGGCTCAAGTGATTCCCTTATCTCACCCTACCGAGTAGCTGGGACTACAGGCGCCTTGCACAATGCCCTATTTTTTAGATACAGGGGTCTCGCTTTGGCTCAAGCTGGTCTCCAACCTGTAGGAGCTCAGGTAATTCACCCGCCTCAGCCTCAGAGTGCTAGGATTACAGGTGTGAGCCACTGTACCTGGCCCCTATTTTAACCATTTTTAAGTTCAAAAGCACTAAGTAAATTGACATTTCTGTGCAACTAGTGCTACCATCTTGTTTTAGAACTTTTTCATCTTCCCAAACAGAAATCCTATACCCATCAAACAATAAACTCTCATGCCTTCTCCCCCCCCTGACAAGAGACAGAGACAGAGTCTCATTTCATTGCCCCTGGTAGAGTGCCATAGCATCACACCTCACAGCAACCTCCAGCTCTTGGGCTTAGGTAATTCTCTTTCCTCAGCCTCCAGAGTAGCAGGACTATAGGTGCCCGTCACAACGCCCAGCTATTTTTTTGTTGCAGTTTGGCCAGGGCCGGGTTCCAACCCGCCACCCTTGGTATATGGGGCCAGTGCCCTACACACTGAGCCACAGGTGCTGCCCAGGTGATTCTCTTGCTTCAGCCTGCGGAGTAGCTGGGATTACAGGCATCTGCCACAACACCCAGCTATTTTTTTTTTGTTGTTGCAATTTGGCGAGGGCCAGGTTCGAACCCACCACCCTCCGTATATGGGGCCAACACCCTACTCACTGAACCACAGGCGCTGCCTTCAACTTTTTTTTTTCTTTTTTTGTGAGACAGAGTCTCAAGCTATTGCCCCAGGTAGTGCTATAGTATCACAGCTTGCAGCAACCTCAAAACACTTGGGCTTAAGCAATTCTCTTGCCTCAGCATCCCAAATAGCTGGGACTACAAGCCCGGACCACAATGCTTGGCTATTTTTGTTGTTGTTGTTGCAGTTGTTGTTTAGCTGGCCCAGGCTGGGTTTGAACTCACCAGCCTTGGTATATGTGGCTGACACCCTACCCGCTGAGTACAGGCAGCGCGAAAGATACTTAGTTATGTCTTAACCGTTGATGGCCAATCATTTTATCTATAGTTTTGTAGACTTTAACTTTTTTATTGCTATTTAAGTAGAGCAATTTTTTTGTTGTTTTTTTGAGACAGTCTCAGTATGTCATCCTCAGTAGAGTGCTGTGGTATCACAGCTCACAGCAACCTCCAACTCTTGGGCTTAAGCCATTCTCTTGCCTCAGCCTCCCAAGTAGCTGGGACTACAGGCGCTCACTACAATGCCCAGCTACTTCTTTGTTGCAGCTGTCATTGCTGTTTAGCTGGCTCAGGCCAGGTTTGAACCCACCATCCTGGGTGTATGTGGCTGGTGCTGTAACCACTGTGCTAGGTGCTGAGCCCAAGTAGAGCAATTTTTAAATGCATTAAAAATAACAATTGAATTGGGCAATCCATTTTCTAAACCTGTATTATACTCCGTAATCTTATCCTCATATTAATCACCCTCCAGATTAGTAGGAATAGTCCATGGCTCATACATATTGCTTTGTGATGGATATGACTAAAATGCTAAATGAATAAAATATTAATAACCAAAACAAAAATCACCAAAACATCACCTGTATACCTGATATGCAGTGTTCTGAATTTAATGTTTATAATTCTATCGCATTTATTTGTACCTAAATGAAAAATTTTAAGCCAGATATAAGGAACTATTAATTCCTGTATTGTTTTTAACTGGAACTGAAATTAGGGAGTAAAATAAAATGAAACATTTCAATGTTTTTCTTTTGACACCAGACAAAATGGAGTAGCGTTTAACTCTCCCATCCTCCTACCCATCTTCTTCCCTGCCCAACACTCTTCCAAATTTCCATTTAGGTTATTTTGCCTAAACCTGTGTTCCTAGTACTGACACATTTCCTACATCAACATGTATTATCCAGGCTCAGAGCCCTTATAGCACAGTGGTTATGGTGCCAGACACACGCACTGAGGCTGGTGGGTTCAAGCCTGGATCAACTAAACAGCAATGACAACTGCAACAAAAAAAATACCGGGGCATTGTGGCGGGCACCTGTAGTCCCAGCTATGTGGGAGGCTGAGGCAAAAGAACTGCTTAAGCCCAAAAGTTTGAGGTTGCTGTGAGGTGTGATGCCATTGGCACTCTACAGAGGGTGACATAGTGAGACTCTGTCTAAAAAACAAAAAACAAAAACATGTACTATCCAGTTATCCAAAATTACTCAAAATAATTTTGAGAATTACTCTTTCCTTTCTATCCTATTAAGACTACTACACTGCTCTGATCTATACAGTGTTGTTGGATTTGTCATTTTCATGACTAGCATGAGGGTATTTTGAAGTCCTACTGGCAACATATATTAAAAATAGGAGATACTGTATAGGAGAAACGTATTACATGACAATCAAGATTCAACTTCAGTTAGACAAAATGAATCAACAGGTGAAAATCCAACAAGATGGAGTTCTATAAGAAGAGTAAGAAGTATTAAGACTTTGATTTAATAAATCCATTTAATAAGTGTATGAGCTGGGTATGGTGGCATGCACCTAATAGTTCAGTGACTCAGGCAGCTGAAGTGGAGAATCACTTGAGCTCAGGACTTTGAGGCTATAGCGACTTAGAACCAAGCCACTTGACTCCAGCCTGGGTAACAGAGAGACCCTGCTTCTAAAGTAAGTTTAAAAAAAAACCCTCAAAATGGGCGGCACCTGTAGCTTACTGGGTAGGGTGCCAGCCCCATATACCAAAGGTGGCAGGTTCCAACCTGGCCTCTGCCAAATTGCAACAAAAAAATAGCCAGGTGTTGTGGCAGGTGCCTGTAGTCCCAGCTACTTGGGAGGCTGAGGCAAGAGAATCACCTAAGCCCAAGAGTTGGAGGATGCTGTGAGCTGTGACGACACGGCACTCTACTGAGGGCGATAAAGTGAGACTCAGTCTCCAAAAATATATATTTTTAAAAAAACCCTCAAAACTGAATATATGAAAGGGAAGCCATCATCCAAT
This sequence comes from Perodicticus potto, assembly GCA_963574655.1. Taxonomy (NCBI): domain Eukaryota; kingdom Metazoa; phylum Chordata; class Mammalia; order Primates; family Lorisidae; genus Perodicticus; species Perodicticus potto. The sequence continues at coordinate 34,136 of CAUYRH010154907.1, forward strand.
AACAACGTATGTTGGAAACTTGGGGTTTTAGTGGCTATAATGTTAATCAGTAATATGTGGGTGCAAAATAGCGAAAGTGATACTAGGTTACATTAAAAAAAAAAAAAAAAAAAAAAAAGATCCAGGGCGGCACCTGTGGCTCAAAGGAGTAGGGCACTGGCTTCATATACTGGAGGTGGCAGGTTCAAACCCAGCTCCTGCAAAAAACTGCAAAAAAAAAAAAAGATCCAGAACAAGGTAAGGGGCATACCTTACCATTCTTATATTTAGCTCAAATATTATATAACAAATAATAACTGAAACTTACAGCTGAATTACCAGAATAGTGGAGAAATTAGAAATTATATGGAATAATGAAGAATTTAGTAATGTTGGCTTGGCGCCTGTGGCTCAGCGGGCTAAGGGCCAGCCACATACGCCTGAGCTGGCGGGTTCAAATCCAGCCTGGGCTGCCAAACCAAAAAAAAATGGCTGGGCATTGTGGCGGGCGCCTGTAGTCCCAGCTACTTGGGAGGCGGAGACAGGAGACTCGCTTGAGCCCAGGAGTTGGAGGTTGCTGTGAGCTATGATGCCACAGCACTCTACCCAGGGTGACAGCTTGAGGCTCTGTCTCAGAAAAAAAAAAAA
>CAUYRH010154909.1:0-19575 GCA_963574655.1 Perodicticus potto
GGCGCCTGTCGTCCCAGCTACTTGGGAGGCGGAGGCAAGAGACTCGCTTGAGCCCAGGAGTTGGAGGTTGCTGTGAGCTGTGATGCCACAGCACTCTATCCAGGTGACAGCTTGAGGCTCTGTCTCAAAAAAAAAAAAAAAGAATCCCTGATGTAAGCCTTACATAAGGTATCCATGTAACAAAAACATTTATACTCCCTTAATATTTTGTAATAAAAAAGTGAAAAAGCTTCTTTCCCTGGAATTCCCAGAGAGACACAGAAAAAGTTCTTTTTCCTCTGGATTAGCTAAACTAAGATGCCATCAGCCTGATGCCATCAGCAATCATCGTCTTAAACCTCAATAGAAGTAATCTATTTTGGGCAGCCCTGTGGCTCAAGGAGTAGGGCGCTGGCCCCATATACCAGAGGTGGCTGGTTCAAACCTGGCCCCAGCCAAAAACTGCAAAATATATATATATATATATATATATATATATATATATATATATATATATATATATAATCTATTATATATATATATATAATCTATTTGCAGTAGAAAGGAGATGGTACTGGGTATGAGGGTAGTGACAAAGTTTCACTCCTTGACCAAACTCTACCCAGGCTCCTCTGATTCTCAAGTAGACCTTAACATTGGCCTCTAAAGACTTGAACAAAATACTAACATTGTTTCTAACTGTTCAAAGCCACATCCCACGGATAATCAAAACCATTCTTCAAAGTGCCTGCCTATGGGCGGCGCCTGTGGCTCAAGGAGTAGGGCGCTGGACCCATATACCGGAGATGGCGGGTTCAAACCCGACCCCAGCCAAAAAAAAAAACTGCAAAAAAAAAAAAACAAAGTGCCTGCCTAATAAAACTCAAAGTTGCCCCAAAAAAAGGGCGGGGGAAGAGAAGAGAAAGAACAGAAGGAAAGAATTTACTGTTTATCCAGCCAACACCTAAAGATAGGGTTCCTGTTGCCCATCCTCTGTGGAAAGGTAGGACCTCATTTCGGTTAAGTGTCGGTTAGCAAACCGGGACAGGTTTCACATGGACCAACCTCATCCTTTCACTTTTTGTAATTTTTTACTTCACTGACTCTACTGAGCCCCTCTCACCCCTTCTTATTCCCTTACTCTGTACTTAAAATGTCCAGTCACCTCTACACAAATTAAAGTTGAGTTCTATTCACATTCAACTCTTTTCCCTACTGTAATAGTACATTGCTGATCAAAATATGTCCTGATCACTGTAATGAGTTTTTGCTTTGTTTATCTTTGACAATATGGACAGGATCTATCTAACCACTGACTTCCCAGTTATATAAAGCCATTAATTTCCTTTTCTGCTTACGCTAGTTACTTTGGCTCTGTTTACAACCAAAAGACAAGTCCTAATCAGAACAACAAAAACAAAAAAGTTGGAAAGATATACATAAATAAAGGTGATGAAAAGATGTATGAAATAATAAATGAAAGAGAACAGACAAGAAACTTGTCTCTTAGAGACAACAGATTTACAACAGTGACCATTTCTAGAAAGAAGTCAAAGACAACTGAGCTACAAGGGATGTCCAAGAGCACCACTACAAACCTCACATGACTGCAAATGTTAAACACTTGTTAAAAAAAAAAAAAAAAAAAAAGAACAAGAAGGAATATATTAAGAACATTGGACTCCAAATGTCAGTTGGTTCCAAAAGTGTTAAAAGTCTATAAACATAATAAAATACAGTATATTCTGAAAATATTTTGTGCTTTTAAGGAATGATTCCAACAGCAGTGCTGTTTGATTTGGAATCAAGCCTTGTTCAACAAAACAGGGAGATTTGCTAGAGGGAGAAATAAACTAATGTGGGAAAGCCCTTTCTGAAGGGGAGAACATTTTTGGATAAGATTCCACAGCACTTCCCTGTCACAGTCCAACAGATGGAGACTAGAATAACAGGCTAATTTAAGGCAGTAATGTTACAAGGGGAAGCAGAAACAATTCTGTAACACACATTAAGTTCCTTGAAGGAAAAAGTACTTGCTGATAGCTGCTGTTCCCTATAGCATAAGGAAACATGCTTTCTCTAAGGATCTGCCCCTTGTGTACTCTGAGAAACTACTGCCAAACACATTTTTTTCTTTTGATTAAAGTAGTAAAGGATGCCAAATCAAATAAGTGAATTCCCTACCATTTTCATTATTTTTTATTAATAGTCCCTTAGATTAAGACTTGTGTTTAGTGACTACTTTACAGCACTAAACATAAAGTTACTCAAATTATTGTTCTTTGCCTTGGTGCCAGTAGCTCAGTGGTTAGGGCGCCAGCCACATACCCCAGAGCTAGCGGGTTCTAACTTGGCCCAGGCCTGCTAAACAACAATGACAACTGCAACCAAAAAATAGCTAGGCATTGTGGTGGGCATCTGTAGTCCCAGCTACTCGGGAGGCTGAGGCAAGAGAATCGCTTAAGCCCAAGAGTTTGAAGTTGCTGTGAGCTGTGACGCCACAGCTCTCTACCGAAGAGGACATAGTGAGGCTCTGTGTCAAAAAAAAAAAAATTATTGTTCTTTATAACAATATTACAAAGCGGGTTTTAAAATGATTAGATCTTGTATGTTACTACTGAGAATAAAAATCACTTACCTTGAAATTTTCTGTGATCAGAGTAAACAATTTGGTTGAATTCCCCACAACACAAGCAGTATTTGACATTATTATTTCCAAAGGCGATAAAATTTTGAGTTTAGTTATCACCTAAAATCATTTGAATAAACAATTTCTTAAATGTAAGCTTAGAACAGTCTCTAGAACAAAAAGAGTTTCATATTTTTCTGAGAGATAAATACTTAAAATTAATTCTCAGATACACAAAACTATAATTATATATTTAAAATTAGCATAACTATCCTAATTATGTTTCAATTAAAATATATTTCTAATGCTTACATATTAAATATGTATCTCTACATAACAAATACAAATATATTATCATAAATATGGGCTATATTTTACTCATAATAGTTTATAACAGCCTTAAGCTCAAAAATTAATTTGAACATATCAAATATGTATTTCCCAAGTAAGGCTTTTTTTTTTTTTTTTTGAGATATAGTCTCAGTTTTTGGCTCCTGGTAGAGTGCCATGGCGTTATAGCTCACAGCAACTTCAAACTCTTGGGCTCAAGCCATTCTCTTGCCTCAGCCTCCCAAGTAGCTGAGACTATAGGCACTCCACACAATGCCAGCTATTTTTTGGAGACAGGGTCTTACTCTTGCTCAGGCTGGTCTCAAATTCATGAGCTCATGAGATCCAACAGCTTCGTCCTCCCAGAGTGCTGGGTTTATAGGTATGAGCCACAATGCCCGGCTTCCAGGTAATGTTTTTAAAAATAAATACTTCTACTCAGTATTTTGTCCATCTCCGTGAAAAATATAAACACATCCCATAGGGTAACTATGGCAATGAAATCTCAATGGTCACACTGGTATACTTTAAAGTTGAGAAGAACAGATATACAGATGAAAAATACCTGCCTTATGCAAATACAGTGCATTTTTTGGATCTATTCTAAACAAAGAAATACTTAATTTGTCTAACATTTCTGTTTTTTAAAAATTTTATTCTTCAGCGCCCATCATCCTGGGAACAGATTGCTAAACAGTGGTATATGTATACCATGGAATACTATTCAGCCACAAAAAAATTGGAGACTTTACATCTTTTGTATTAACCTGGATAGAGTCAAAACACGTTCTTAGTAAAGTATCACAAGAATGGAAAAGCAGGTATCCAATGTACTCAACACGAATATGATGCCACTAGGCAAACTAATACACGCCCACAAGAGAAAAACTCAATTCAAGCTGGGGAGAGGTGGAGAGGGGAGGAGACAGGGGGACTGGTGTGTTCTCGTGGGCCCAATGTGGGGGCACATGGCACAGCTCTTGGGTGTGGGACAACTATAGCATAACAAATGCAAACACTGTAACCGAATTGTTTGTACCCTCATATTGATCTGAAATAAAAAAATTAAATTAAATTAAAAAATTATAGTAGATAAAAATAATTTTTATTCCTATACTTTTAAACTTATATAAAAATGTAAAGTATTTACAGGTGAAGTTAATGATGCACTAATATCATTAATGTTATTAGTTATAATAAAAATTTAATTATTAGTTAGCAAAGGAAGCCTCTATACTATGGAACCATAAGAGGGAAATGAAGACTAAAGAATAATAAAACACTAAAAAATAACACAGATCATAGTTTTAAAATAATAATTGTTGGAGCCCATACAGCCTATGGCTAGGAGTGAGAGTTATAAGAAATACCTGTATTGCTCAATAATGGAACACCTGGGTGGAAAGGGCATGGAGAGGGAGTTAGCTCTCCTAACAAGCCCGAGAGCTTTGGAGATGATAGCAGTGGTGAATTGGCAGTCTCTACACCTGTGGTGTTGAGAGGCAGGAGATCAGCCTTATATTAGGCTGGAGGAGAAGGCAATCAGGAGCATGCACATTCTATCACGGACCCGCTTACTCTGACTCTGTCTCCTCTCCTGCCTGCAGAACACCAGCACGGCTTCTCTCTGCTGAAGATTATCAAGCTCAGCTGAAGACTAAGATCTATCTATTCTAAGACTGCTTTACTCTCTCTAAGACTCATTCTCTCTCTCTCTCCTGCTGAAGTAGACAGCCCTCAGGCACCTAAGAGAAACTGTACCAGAGCAAGGTACCTAGTTAAGCCGGGCCGAGACCTGGCCAGTCCTGGGCCCTGGCAAGAAGTGTTAGAAGTGACATGTGACAAATAATTTAAAAAACATAAAAATAAAATAAAATAATAAGTGGGTTGAATAACTTTTAAAATACAGAGATTAGGAGTAGACTACTTCTACTTGATAGATCTCACAAACTTCCATGACAACAGGCCAGTGGCCCAAATTAATGATAAGTGATATAAGATGAAGGCAAAATAAGAAGTGAAGGTAAGAAGAGACTAAATTGACTAGGCAAGGGAGCTCATGCCTGTAATTCCAACATTGTGGGAGGCCCACATGGGAGAATAGCTTAAGGCCAGGAGTTTGAGAACAGCCAAGACAACACAGCCAGACCTCACATCTATTAAAAAAAATAAAATTAGCCGGGCATGCTGTGCCTGTAGTCCTAGGAAGCTTAGACAGATGGATCTCTTGAGCCTAGGAGTTCAAGGCTGCAGTGAGCTACAACTGCACCATTGTACCCCAGCCCAGGGCAACAGAGGAAAACAGATATCAGTTTCCCTAACTATGGAAACATAAAATTCAAATATAATTCAGTGGGAACAACACTCTGGAAATTGCATTATCCCAGGTTTGGACCATAACCCAAAGACACAATCCTGAACACCATAATGCTAAATGTTGAAATCCAGAAAGAGAAAAATCCCAAAACTCTAAAATTCCCAAAAATTATGATCCCCAGAAGATCAAAATCACAAAAATATAATTCTAGAAGAACTAATTTAAAAATATTTAAAGACCTTAATTTACATTTGTAAAGGGTGACTTTGTTTTTTTGAGAAACATACAAACACAACAGAACACTCAAAGGCCACTTTACACAATAAAATAATGACCTATATATTTTTGCAAGCATAAACACTCAGGTATAGTAATGACAGTCACATGGGTGTAACAGTCAAACCATATTCCTATAGCAGACAAACTATATTCATAATGACATTGATCAAAAAGCAAAATGCATACATGCATATCACTAGCGTTGGTAATCGTGTGAAATATCCTAAGGTTCAAAAACGATTAAAAAGAATTAATTAAAAACAAAACAAAAAAGAAATATCATGCAGGACAACCTAACTCTTTTAATGAGATCAATTGAAATCTACAATTAGTTACCATCACAAATACAGTTGCCCAAAGATCTGAGATTTTGCAAAATTCTATCATTCACAAATACAGATGTATGAAAAGGATAGCTCTCCATTTATTCAGAAAGTTTCAACATTTTACCTGTATACACAATGCCTACACACAAAGTCAATGGGGGTGAAAATGCACTTTTATGAAGTCAAATTTCTGATGCCCAAAACAGGGGAAGAAAAGTCTGTCTTGGCTGACAGAGAGAGATGAATTCTATTTCTCTACTTGCTCCTTTCAGGAGCCCAGCAACTGGATGGTGCCAACCAACACTGAGAGTGTATATTCCCCACCTCATCCACTCATCTGGAAACACCTTCATAATATACCCAAAACAATGCTTTATTTAGTATCTTTTAATCCAATCAAGTTGGCACCTAAAATTAAGTATGCAGGTTAATCACTTGTCAATTTGGCACCCATATGCATCTCCTAAAACCATATTTTATTTCCAAATAAACACAACTATAAGGTAGTAGTTCTGCCTAACATAATGCAACTATCCCATGATTAAATCTGTGAACTTGCCACTGTGCCCTTACGCTGGCAGCACTGTAAAAATAACTCAGTATGGTTTCATAACCTTGGTATTTCAGTGTCTCACAGTTGTGTTCCTGTGGACGTGTGGCAGTGACTGACTGGCAGTCCTTACTGTTGTTGTGCGTCTCTGTATGTCATCAGGAGAATGTCAGAACTTGAATTAGAGTAACGAAAAAACATTTGCAATTTCTGGTTAAACTTGGCAAGGGTGGAAATGAAATTGGGGACATGTTAGTCTACGTTTATGGGGATAATGCCATAAAGAAAATGGTAGGGTACAAATGGATTAAACGTTTTTCTACAAGGAGAGAAAGTGTCACTCTTGAAGAAACACTTCAAGCAGAACTGACAAAAACATTGCAAAAATTCATTGAATTGTGCACTAAAATCATTGGTTGATTTTGAGAAGCATAGCAGACCAAGTAAACATTGATAGAGAAACTGTTAAGAAAATCTTAACTGTGGCGGCACTTGTGGCTCAGTGAGTAGGGTGCCAGCCCCATATACCGAGGGTGGTGGGTTCAAACCTGGCCCAACCAAACTGCAACAAAAAAATAGCCAGGCATTGTGGTGGATACCTGTAGTCCCAGCCACTCAGGAGGCTGAGGCAAGAGAATCGCCTAAGCCCAGGAGTTGGAGGTTGCTATGAGCTGTGTGACGCCATGGCACTCTACCAAAGGCGTTAAGTGAGACTCTGTTTCTAAAAAAACAAAAATCTTAACTGAAAATCTTGGCCAACAACTCATGGCTCTTTCAACAGGACAATGCACCAGCTCACACAGCACTATCTGGAAGGGTGTTTTTGGCCAGTAAACAAACTGTATTGGAAACTCTCCCTATTCAGCTGATAGGAATCCCAATGACATTTTTCTTTACCAGAAGATAATAGAAATGTTGAAAAGAAGATATTTTCATTACTTTCAGGGTATCAAGGGTAATATAATGACAGCTTTGATGACAATTCCAGAAAAAGGGTTCCAAAACTGCTTTGAAGGATAGACTAGGTGCTGGCATTGGTGCATGGTCTCCCAAGGGGAACACTTCAAAGATGACGATAGTGATAGTCAGCACTGAGGTATGTAGCACTTTTTCTAGAATGAGTTCTCAAAGTTAATTGTCAGACCTCATACATCCAATCAAAAAAGTAGTAATCCCTTCCCTAGAATTTAGCCATTAGGATTTCAACATTGGGGATTTTAATCTTTTAGAATTGTGATTTTCAAGATTTTAGACTTTAGGGATTTAGATTTCAGGCATTTTGCTCTTTTGATCTTTCAGGGTTTCAACACTGGGATTATGGTTTTCTGGACTGTGGCTTTTCAGATTATGGTCAGCACCACATTATCAAATATATTACTTTTGGAATGAATCCAAAAATTGTTAATTTGAAGATGTTAGTTTTGGAAACCAACATTAACAGTAACTATAGAATACTCAAGTAATAGTAAAATACATTCTTCTTATAATAAAATATATTTAAAAAATGTAAATTACATGTAAATAATTTTATTTTAATTCACAATATTTACATTGAAGTAATCATGAATAACCTTTATTCTACCAAAAAGTAAACTAACCAGGAAGGCGCTGACTCATCTGCATACTGCCACTGGATCAAACATTTTCTAGGATTATTACCACTTACCTTTGCATATGTTGTGTTGTCTGCAAACTGGGATAATATAATTTGTGGGCTTTTTAAATCGATACTTGCCATTCCTATTTCACCTCTGGCAAGTCCTCTCCCTTCTACAACAGCTATAATAACTGACGGGGAGAGTATAGAAACTGCAGATGATGATGTAGCTGTTAATTTTAAATAAAGAAAATGTGCAAACATTAATAGTAATCATCTCTAATTTTTTCACCTAAGATCTTAACGCATCTAATCTAAGACAAGGATGCTAAATTAATACCCAAGAAAATAACCTTTGTTCCTCAGCAAAAAATAATTTTTCATTACCCAGACCAAATAAAAATTTTAGCTCTCAAAATATTTTACCAAAACTTAACTTCGCATTTAGAAATAACAAATTTGTACATTGTCTTCTTTTATACTTTATTGGAATGGAATCATAAAAGGAACATTGATCTTGGGATCAAAAAACTTAGTTTATTTACCTTACTCCATCATTTAAAATATATATGAATTTGGATAAATTATTTAATAACAAATTATTATAAATTATAAAATGTAAAGTAATAACTGTCCTGCCTAATTCAAGAGCTGGCTGAAAGGATCAAATGGGATTATACATAAGAATGCATTATATAAAGATTAAACATTATACAACAATGAACTCCAATTTGAAATATCTGTAATTGTAAATAAAAAATATAATAAAATAGCCAACATTTATTAAGTACTTATTATGTACCAAGAACATTCTAAATTTATTTGGATTAATTCCTTTAATTTTCACATCAATTTTATCAAATAGACACTATGATTTTCTCCATTTTACATACAGGGAGATTAAGGCATGGCTGGACTTGGGAGAGGCAGAATTTGCACCCACGCAGCTGGTTCCAGAGCTCATGCTCTGCATTATTATACACATTATAGATGTTGAGGTCTGTGCCTTTACAAACTATGAATGCTCAAGAAATCTACCTTTTCTTCATCTGTAAATAGAAATTCCAAACTTTTTCACAAGGTTGTTACACATACAAGAATTAAATGTGATAACATAGAAGAGTTTTGTAAAGTATATGAAATCACTTAAATATAGAACATTATTCATGTATGAAAAAAAGTCAGACTAAAAATGTCTAAAATTTTACTTTCAAAGAAGCAAACTGGTCTTTTATTCCCTTTAACTTACTGTATTTTGCCATGTATATTGTCCAACCACATTTTTGGCTCAAACTTTCAGGAAAAAAACTTTCACTTTTTTTAATTCTAATTTTTGTTTATTTATATTTAGGTACTTGCTTTTTGCATCATAAGAGAATTTTGTGAAAATATCAGCTGGATTGCTAGCTCCCTCCTAAAGTGTATGAAAAGAAATTACATCATTCTTTGTTAGACAAAAATGTTTTTGTTGCAAGTTTGCCATTAGTTCAACAAAATTCATTTCCATATTCCAGGGTATTATTTTTGCATATGCAGATTGTTATTGCTTTCCTGAGTGACACTTTTAACGCATGAGCATAAATAAAAGAATTAAAACACGTATATAGATATAGAATTAGTACTACCGATGAATAATGCACATACTTATTTTTCCCTCAAAAATTTGGGCATAAAAGCCCTTTACATAAGGCAAAATATGGTACTCCTCTCCCTCCTCATTTTCCTTCCTGTTCTAGATTTTGTTTTTTTCTACTTTAATATTCTCAAAAATACTTAAACATTTATGCTGAGTTAAGAGTCAACTTAACGGGAGGCGCCTGTGGCTCAAAGGAGTAGGGTACCGGCCCCACCTGCTAGAGGTGGTGGATTCAAACCCAGCCAGCCACAAAAAAAAAAAAAAAGAGTCATCTTAAGGGTTTACTTACAATCTATTGTATTTATATCTCAAGAATATTTTCTCCATGAAAGCTATGTTATAAATATTGACCTAGTTTATCTTAGATCTATAGAAGTCAGTTTAAGATATGCCATAGAATATGATGTTCTTGTTTTGAATTGGAAAAGAAATAGCAAGTTCCAATGGAAATCCTAAAGACATCTCTAAAGTTCTAAGAGAATATCTCTGTTACAAATAATATCATAATGAGCACACCAGTGCACAAAACTTTTTCTGGATTTCTTATTTCCTTAAAATGCATCCTCAGAAGCCAAATTACTTGAACAAAGGAAAATCATCATTTTTTAAGAATCTCATATATACTGCCAGGTTTCTTTTGGGAATTAGACTAATTTTTAATTCCGTCAGTATTATACTAGAAAAGCCAATCTTACTGTATCCGCACTATTACTAACTTCAAAAATTTATTATTTTTATTATTGGCTAATTTGATGGACTGGCTCTTAAATCTGTGTTTTTTAAAATGAAACAGAATTTAATACATGCTTGTTATCCATATTTTTTTCTTTTCAGAATTGTTTATGTCCTTTTATACAACTTTTACTAGGTCTTAATGTTTTTCGTTATGTTTTAGTGAGACTTTTATAAATCAATTACAATAGTTAAAGTTGCTATCAATCTTGGTTTTTTAGATATCTCAAAAAATTCCATTTTTATATAAATAGTATTTCCCTGTATTGTTTCTTCCTTTGCTTTTCTGCTAAGAAACTCTTCTTCATTGAAATATTTGATATCCACTGCTATTTTCTTCTTATGTTTTGAGGGGTTTTTTTGTGTATTTTTATCTTTCATTGAGAGGAACTTTGAGCCGTACACTGGTTGTCCGTTATGTTTTGAATGAGAGATAACCAAAGTATAAGTTTAGAACCTTTCACAGGCAGTTTCTAATGCTTTATCAGGCTAGTCATGGACTCGGAAGGAGCAGGATTGGAAGATCGGGGACAAGTAAATTTGAGGAAGTATGTGGATAGAACCCTAAGAATGGGCATAAACTTTGAAAATATCTGTGTCCTATATGAATGTTCATCAAAGGACATCCACTGTATAGGAAACTTGTAATAATCAGGTAGACAAAATGATTTTGCTCTGTGGGTATCAGTTAGCTTCTTATTTCAATTCTCCCTAAAAGGATCTATGATTCGCAACAAGTACAGTTTCAATCAGAACCTCAATGTGTTTCTTGATGGAAATTTAAATTGGCCCTAAATTTATACAGAACAGCAAAGGGCCATAAAAAGCCAAGAAGAATAAAGTGTCTTATAGAGGGTTGAGAGGTTAATAAATATCAAGATTTATTAACAAGCTGAAGATGGTATGACATTGGCACAGAGATAGACATATGAGCCATGAAAGTTAGAGATACATAAACAAACAGAAAAATTATCAAAGAATTTAGCATTCAGAATTTATAAACTTCTATAAATCCTAAAAAACTCTAAATAAATGAGTAAAAGACATGAACAGTCATTTCACAGAGAATGAAAGATATATAATCAACCTCATTAGCAACCAGGGAAATAAAAATTCAGACTATAGTTAGTATTTTACAACTATTACTTTGGTAGATAAAACCAAATATTGAAAAGGACTCTCATATATTGTTAGTAAGACTACATATTGGTAGGACTACTTTAAACAACACTATGATGTTATAAATGTATACATTCACGTATGCTGTAACCAAGAAATTCTGTTGTTTGTACATAAAAATCTATTTCATTCATACTTCATTTTTGATGGGTACATCAAGAAAATCTATTATATTTAGATAAAAATTAAAGTATTTTAAAGAGCTATTCAATAGTATTATCAGGATGAACTTTTAGATTTTTTTAAATGAACCTCATGTATAAAAGAGGAAATTTTCTTTCTTGTATATTTTTTGTCAGAAGAACATAATGTAGACTTGAATTTATTAACAAATAATATCAGAAACTATGTTGCCTAATACATATTAACCTAGCCTCAAATTATGGATTTAGACGAATTAATGTATTTATCTTTCAATTATCCATATCAGTTATCAATGACTTCAAATGAATACAACCATGCTAATTTATAATATGCAGAACTTCAAAAGTTTCAAAAGATCATGTAGGTTAACCTTCCACTCATTTTACCTGAATATTCCATGTGTGGTGTCCAACTTTTATAATTTGATCTCTGGGGATTTCCAGCAGACAATGGAGTTTTAACTGTTTGAGGATAATTAGTACCTCGTTCAGAAGATGAGCTTGTACCAAAAGTAAAATTTGATGGAACTGCATTTTCTTTATAAGAGATTTTGTTTCCTAAGGATAAACCTATATTTAAAAAAGTAAGTGTCAGTTCTTAAAGATTTGAATTATGCAATTAATGCCTATAATTTATACCATGTTCACTTTCTATAAAACTTCATCTGAAACTTCTATAAGACTTCATTTGTTTTTTTAAATATAAAAAATTATGATAAATTTAATGACATTTTGAGAAATGTACTAAAATACATTACTAAGTCTTTTGCTTCTAAAAGTTCATGGAGACCACTCTTACTAAAATGATAAGATTACCCTCTAATCTTCAAATATACCTTGAATATATGTCCCCTACAAAACTCAAGTTGAAATTTAATACACAATATGGCAATATTGAGAGGTGAAGCCTTTAAGAAATAATAATTTATTACTGGGAGTGAGAATTGTGACTTTATATGAAAAGGAAGAGAGACCCGAAGTAGTAGCTCAACCCCTTCACCATGTGGTGCCCTGTACCCCCTAGGGAGTCTGCAGAGGACCCATCGCCAAGAAGGCCCTCATCAGACATGCCCCTGTTGACCCTGGACTTCCCAGCCTCCAGATCTGTGAGAAAGAAATTTTGTTTCTTTAGAAATTACTGTTTCAGGTATTCTGTTAAAAGCACAGAAAAAAACTAATACAGAAGATTGGTACCAAGGAGTAGAGTGTTGCTATAAAGATATTCAAAAATGTGGAAGCAATTTTTAAAGTAGGCATTGGCGGCTCGGCGCCTGTGGCTCAACGAGCTGAGGCGCCAGCCATATACACCTGAGCTGGTGGGTTCGAATTCAGCCCGGGCCCGCCAAACAACAATGATGGCTGCAACCAAAAAATAGCCGGGCATTGTGGCGGGCGCCTGTAGTTCCAGCTACTTGGGAGATGGAGGCAGGAGACTCGCTTGAGTCCAGGAATTGGAGGTTGCCGTGAGCTGTGATGCCACAGCACTCTATCTAGGGTGACAGCTTGAGGCTCTGTCTCAAAAAATAAATAAATAAATAAATAAATAAATAAATAAATAAATAAATAAATAAATAAAGCAGGCAATGGGTAGAGTCTAGAAGAATTTGGAGGAGGAGGCTAGGCTAGAAAAAGCTAACTTGAGTCAGGGCTGAGAAGACAAGAAGACTAGTGAAAGTTTGAAACTCCTTAGAGATTCATGGTAGTGGCCAAAATGTTGATAGAAATATGGACAGTAAAGGTCATTCTGACAAGGTCTTGGATGGAACTGAAGAACAAGATATTAGAACCTAAAGCAAAGAGCACTCTAATAATAAACTGCCAAAGAATTTGGTTGAACTATGTCCAGGCCCAAGAGCTCTGTGGAAAAACAAATTAAGCTTCATGAATTAGGGTATCTTGTAAAAGAAACAGCTAAAAATCAAAGCATTAAGGCTGTTGCATTGCTACTTTTTTTTTTGTTGACAGTCTTACTCTGTGTGCTGGATTGAGTGCCATAGTGTCCTAGCTAACAGCAACCCCAAACTCTTGGGCTCTTGCCTTAGTCTCCCTAGTAGCTGAGACTACAGGCACCTGCCACAATACCCAGCTATTTTGTCTATTTTTTTTAGTAGAGACTGGGTCTTGCTTTTGCTCAGGCTGGTAGAGAACTCCTGAGTTCAGGCAAACACCCACCTCTGCCTCCCAGAGTACTAGGATTACAGGTGTGAACTTCTATGCCCAGCCTAGAATTAAAAATTTTATTCCTCAGTTACATTAGCCACATTTAAATGATTAATAGCCATATTTGGCTACTGGTTACTATACTGAACTGCATATATATGGAATATTTCTATCATCACGGAATATTCTATCAGATAATGTGGCTCTAGGTCACCATATCTAACTACCTCCTGGACATAAACCTTTAGATATCTTCCCAGAATTTCTAAATGTCCAAAAACGAACTCATTGTATCTCCATCAAAATGTATTCTTTCTTAATTACTAGTCACGGTCAATCGTATCATCATGTACCCTGATGTCCAAGTCATAAATTTAGGAGTCATTCTTAACTCCTCTTTCATCAATCCTAACACCCAATTAGCGACCAACTCCTATAATCTTTTTTAATTTAATATCACTATGATTTTAATCCCTCCCCACTCCTACCATCCCATTTTAAGCCTTTATCTTCTCTGGGATTTGTTAAGTTTTGCTTCCACTATTACACACCTCCCTATCCCATTTTTCATATTATCACCTGTGATCTTTCTGAAAAACAAATTTGATCATATATATGTTATCTCCCTTTCTTAGAATTCCTAAATGTCTCCTCATACCCATCATAGAGTAAAATGTAACTTCTTTGTGTTGCAGCGGGAATCAATGACATATTCAAACTAGGATAATTTGAGGGGAGTTTGATAAATATTTAGGAAGGGGTAGAGAGGGTGCCATAAAGAAGTGTATAGAACCAGGAAAAAATGTGCTCCATTAGCATTCCTGGGCTTAAAGGAGCTAAAGAAGAGAGTGGTTGCCAGGAACTGACAGAGATGAGTTATTTCTTGTTCTCAGGCTATTTTTAGATTGTAAACCCTTGTCTTAATTCTTCTTCAACTGCTTTAACCTCTATTTTTCCTCTATCTTCATATTCTTCCCTCTGTTCTCAAATACACTGGTAACTTTCAAATCTGTATTTCTTCCAAGTTTCTCTTCTATCCCACAGCCTCTTCTGACACATCCACAACAGAACGCATCATCTTCACTCTCAAAGGTGCTTCACCTACAAAATTCCCTGCACCAGGAAACAGTACTACCATTTATCCAGTGACCAAAGCCAGAGACTTGATGTTGGCATGTAGGACTAAAATTTACTTGCCTCCCAGATCTAATTCCTACGAGTACTCATAGTTCATTCATGTCGTCAGATCACCTTCTTGCTCTAGCCAAACAAAATTATTTGCAGTTCTACATGCTCCTTCTGTGGCTTTGCACCTGTTTTGCTCAAGAATACTCTCATTTCTCTTTTCTCCTCCTTCCTTGGAACTGGCATTCTTTGTCCTACTTGTAAGAGCAGCTCAATTTGCATTTGCTCTGTAATATTTATTTTCCCACTTGTTCCCCCACTTTAATGATAAATATTTCAAAAATCTGTGAATACCTCAAACATAGTAATTTCTTAAACATGTACTTGCTGATTTTTAGGTCTGTCTTCCCCACTGAACCCTAAGTTCCTTGACAGCATAAATTATTACCCCCATCTCCCTCTGTTAAACAGGAGCAGAAGAATCTACTTCGCAGAATTATTGTGATGATCAGAGGTATCATTTGCCTAGTAACAAAATAATTAATAGGTGCACATTAATTAGTGGATGTTATCAGTAAAATGAAAATAAGTAGGTAACAAAGCACTTGATGAAGAAAGGGATTATATCGACAAGATGAACAAGCATGTTGCTTTGAAGAAATTACAAGTAGCTTTGCTGTTAAAAAACAAGGTAAATACAAAGAAGTGATCAGAGATAAAACCGTGAAGATTAGAAACAGATCCCAAATGGCCTTGGAAACTCCTCTACAGAGTTTGATGTTTTACCTGCAGATACAAAGCCTCTGATTTAAATGACCGGGGACATGATAAAGATTTTCATTTTACTGGTGGTACAGTAAGTTTGGAAGAAGGAAGAATACTTAGGAGTTTGATATAATTTAGACATAAAATTATGAGGGTTTGCAGTGTCACAGATAGAAAAGGACAGAAGTATTTAAAAGATAAGGATGGAACTTGTTAGCTGACTGAATGTTAGGAGTGAGGGGCTACTAGAATTGCTGATGCCTTCTATGTTTAAGAATAGGCACCCGAATGATGGAGATAAATAAGAAGCCGCAGAGAAATGAATTTAATTAATCATAAAGTGAGTATGAGGTATTTACCGGTCTGTCAATAGAAACTTCAGGAGACAGTATGAAATCGGAGTATAGAATATAGATGAGATCTGAGCTGTAGAGATATTCACATCTAGAGAGAAGGGGCTTACGAAGGCCGAGGTGGGTGGATCGCCTGAGCTCACAAGTTCGACCAGCCTGAGCCACAGCGAGACCCCGTCTCTAAAAATGCTGGGCGTTGTGGTGGGTGCCTGTAGTCCAGCTACTGGGGAGACTGAGGCAAAAGGATTGCTTGAGTCCAACAGTTTGAGGTTGTTGTGAGCTATGATGCTACAGCACTCTACGAGGGTGACAAAGTGAGACTCTGTCTCAAAAAAAAAAAAAAAAGACAACCCAGTAATTTAGGAACATAGGTGAGCACAGCAGTTGTCTGGGAGGCAACAGAAAAATCCGGGGGTAGGAAGTAGACTCAAAGGAGCCAAATCAAATTAAATACAACAGTTAAGGTCACATGAGATAAGCTGGAAAGTGAGCACTAATTTGGGTTGTTACCTTCCCATAGCGTTGTAGTGGTGTGAAAAAAATGATGCCGTTGCCATGAACGAAGAGCAACCACATGGACAATAAGTGATTTGAACTCACCGTGGAAGACGTACATTTTTTTTGAGGCAAGGTCTGGCTTTGTTGCCCAGGCTGCAGCACAGCGGACAGATCCCTGGCCCCTGCACCCTGGACCCCGAGCTCAGGCATCCTCCCGCCTCGGCCTTCGGAGAAGCTGGGACTGCAGGCAGCACCCTACGCTCCACGCTCCGCTAACCCTTGTTCACTGTTTTCCTAGAGAGGGGTCTCACTACGGTGCCCAGGCTAGTCCTGGCTTCAGGAGATCCTCCTGCTCGGGCCTCCCCAAGTGCCGGGGGTGCGGGTGGGATCCATCACGGCCGCCCTCCTTACATCTTTCAATATTAAACCTATTATAAACCCGACTTAGTTGAAATGTTCCATTTAGTCTATTTCCTCCGACCCCAGGAGGACGTGGACACTTGGATTCAGCAGCCCGGTGCGTGCCGCCTCTCCCGTCTGCAGCCTCACGACCACCTGTCACCGGGGGTGGAGTGGGCGCCACGCTCCGCGCTGTGTCACTCAGCGGCCCCCCGCCCCCCGTCTCGTAATAAACTCATCTGAGGAGCCAAACTCCCCAAACTCCCGGGGCGCCCCGCTCGCTCTCTACCAGACCCAGCGTGGCCGTGCCGACCGCCTCCCCGTGTCCCTGAGCCCCGACGGGGCCGCCCCCCACGCTCGCTCCTTGCCTGGCGGCGGCCGGGAGCCGAGCGCGGGGCGCGGGGCGCTGCTGCTGCCGCTGCGGTCGCCCGCGGCGCCCGACGTGCTGGCGGGGGTGGCCGAGGACCAGGCCTGCGCGCGCGGGCGGCTCGGCGGGGTCTCCTGCAGCCCGAAACGGTAGCGAGGGCCGAGCGAGCGGGCCTCCCCCGGGGCGCAGGGCGAGGCCGAGGCCGCCTCAGGCCGCAGCATCCTCCCTCGCCGCCCTTCCCCGGCCGGAGCGCGGCCCTGAGGCAGAAGAGGCGGCGGGAAGGCGGCGGCCGCTCGCGCAGGCGCACACGCAGCCCCGCGCACCCGCCTTTCCCAGGCGCATCCAGCCGCGTCGCCTCCCGCCCAACCCTACTCGGAGGGATAACCTTCAACCCGCAGGTGTCAGGCTGGATCCTTGGCAGCCCTATTACCCTGTCGGCACCCCACTTCCTTTACCGCAAAATGCAGCGTGCTTTGAAGCATTTCCCAAATACCCAAGCACATTAGCTTGAAAAAAAAATAAGTGAGCCAAGCTGACCCAGAGTAGAAGGCCGTGGCGTCGTCACAGTTCACTGGAACCTCAAATTCTCGGGCTCAAGTGATCCTCCTGCCTCAGCCTCTGGTAGCTACAACTACAAGTGCGCACCACTAAGCCTGGCTAATTCTATTTTTTGTCGAGTCTAGTTTTCCTGTTCCTCACATACACTGATATTTTTCTTTTACAAAAACACAAACTTTGGTGAAAACTGCAGTACTCCACTTCATAGTGCAAACAGTGGTTAAACCGCAGTACCGAACACAGGGACGATCCATGAGGTTTTTTCAGAAGGTAGTACACACATCTATGTGCATATGGTAGATTGAGGGAAAACCTGGGTAGCTCTCTCATAGTTTAAGAACAGTTCCCAATTCTGTAATTTTTAGTTCTATGGCTTTATGATATATATAAATTAGTTCAGAGCAAACTACAGGAAATTCAAACTTTAGCTTTGCAACATCTACTGACCTTTAGAGAATGAAGAGACCCGGGGGAAAAAAATCCATCTTTTTTGGGTGTCAGTAAACGTCCTTGTACACAAAACGTTTTAACTATTGTTACAGAATATGTGAGCACACGAGCAAGAAATCAGGCACTTTATTTTTCTCACTTGAGTACAGCAATAGTGCCAACATCCTAGGGATGCTTGGATTGAGGAAATGAAATTCTCTGCATGATATCCTAAAGGTACCATTAGAAGAGATCCATTTACACTTAACTAATTCATCCAACTTAAGTATCTAAAATAACAGTTATCCAAGGCACAGTTCTACCCCAGGCAATGACTGGAGGTCCTTAAGAACGTCCTATTATTTAGAACAATGATTGCATGTTTAGGAAATCTTAATTTCCACCAAGAAAAATGTTCATTAAAATGTCTTCTTTTCACCAGAGATGTAAACTCCTAGACAACAGTTCTGCTCATTTTAGGCTTTTTCAAATAGGGGTTCAAATAACCCAACTCATCTGTTAAGCTTTTTCCTTATTGAGAGAAAGGAAAAAAAAAATCCAACAATCTTGGCTCTATAAAATGCTAAAAAATAAGTATAGTCCAAATTGCAACCCCATTGTAAGATGGTGAATTGTCATTTACCTAAATTAAATCTGTAAACGCTTCAGAGTAATCCATACTCAGAAACCTACAAATTACTTCCAAGTTGCAGAAGCCATTGGTTTCATCCATCTTTTTTAATTCAGGTGTCAGTTAACATCCTTATTGCCACAAACGGATTTATCTATTGTTACAGAATATGTGAACACATGAGCAAGAAATCATTTAGAACCTGCCCAAGAGGGTTTCTTTTAATTTTGCTCTATAAAGGAAGTATGAATAACAGATACACTGAAGTATATTTATATTAAAAAAACTCTAGTCAGAATAAGTGCATTTCAGAAGAAAATCTAAAAAGGAAAATAAAATACAGGTCTTTATTTTACAATATATATAATTACATGATTAAAATTAATTTAACACAATATACAAAGTTTTAACCATAGTTTTTAAGTTCAATGAATACTTCAAATACAGAAACGCTGAGATGGCAAAAATTGAATCATTCAACAACTTTTGAACCTAGATCAAATTCCATGACTCTAGCTCACTAGCTCAGGCTGAACATTCACCCTCCGAAGCACTTCTTCAGGCATGCAAAAAACAGGACTAACAGGTTTAAT
>CAUYRH010154912.1:0-57229 GCA_963574655.1 Perodicticus potto
TACTTGGGAGGCAGAGGCAGGAGACTCGCTTGAGCCCAGGAGTTGGAGGTTGCTGTGAGCTGTGATGCCACAGCACTCTATCCAGGGTGACAGCTTGAGACTTTGTCTCAAAAAAAAAAAAAAAAAAGAAAGTTAGTTGGATGTGGCAGCAGGCGCCTGTAGTCCCAGCTATTCAGGAGGCTGAGGCTGAGGCTGAGGCGAGGCAGTAGGATCGCTTGAGCCCTGGAGTTGGAGGTTGCTGTGAACTAGGCTGACCCCATAGCATTCTAGCCTAGAGCAACAGAATGAGATTGTCTCAAAAAAAAAAAAAATTGGGTTGTCTTTTTATTTTTGAGTTGTAGGAGACCATGCTAGAGCCTGGATAGGAATCCTTTATCAAGTATGCATATTGCAAAGATTTTCTTTAAGTCCTTGGCTATCCTTTTCACATTCTTCCAAAGAACAGGAGGGTTTGCTTATGATAAAGTCCAATGTAATTTTTTCTTTTATAGTTTGTTTATGTCCTACCTAAGAAATCTTTGCCTACTCTGAAGTTGCAAAGAATTTCTCTTCTACTTTCTTTCAGAAGTTTTACAGTGTTAGTTTTTATGTTTAGCTCTGTGACCCATTTCAGATTAACTTTTGTACATTATGTGCGGTAAGTGTCCAAGTTTATTTTTTTCCCATATGGATATCCAATTGCTCCAGCACCATTTGTTGAAGAGAGTTTACTTTTGGTAGTATTATTTATAACTATCCTTTTCCCTTGGACTCCAGAGTTGGAAGGATTTGATGTGACAAATGGACTACATTTGTTAAGTAGTAATTTATCTCTAGTCCCATCTTGACTTCTCAAAGACATACATAACTGCCCAGGCTTCTGATCAGCATGAGACAGTGTTATCACACTGAGCTGGAAGAATTCCAGCCAAAAGCAGAGAATTTGACATCTAGTTAGCTGGCTGGGGGAAACTTTGGGTAAACATAAAATCTCCCAGAGGATTTTCCCATTGGGGGACATAAATCTTGGATCTCTACCACCCTTCAATATGAGTATCCCCTGTAGTTAGATGAGGACTCTGGCTAGGGAGGGGCCTCTGCTTTCCCTCCTCAGCCTCCCTCTCTACTAATAAAAGAGCTGTGAGGCTCGGCGCCCATAGCACAGTTGTTATAGCGCCAGCCACATACACTGAGGGTGGCGGGTTCGAACCCAGCCAGGACCAGCTAAAACAACTGCAACAAAAAAAACAGTCAGGTGTTGTAGTGGGAACCTACAGTCCCAGCTACTTGGGAGGCTAGGGCAAGAGAATCGCTTAAGCCCAAAAGTTGGAGGTTGCTGTGAGCTGTGATGTCATAGCACTCTAGTGAGTGACATAGTGAGAATCTGTCTCAAAAAAAAAGAAAAAAAGAAAAAGAGAAAACGAGCTGTGAAACACAGGGAACCATCCAGCAGAGAGCTCTGCAGAAGCCACATGGAATAGTATTCATTAGAGCCTGAATGAACTCCAGGCTCTATACTACATCCTTACAACAGCGCCTCCATTTTACAGATTTGAAAACTGAGGAGCTGAGGCCAGACAGGCCTTTGTCCTATGGTACCGGCCCAGTTTGTCCAGCTCCACCTAATGCTTAACTACTATGGAAGTCGCTTCTGTTTGACTGTGAATCTGATCTAAATATCCCAAGACAGGAAAAAAGGCCACTCAGTCTCACTTATAAAGGGAAACATAAATCACACGGACAATATCATCCCACCCGCTAGAATGGCAAAAACAAAACAAAACAAAGCAAAGCAAAGCAAAACAAAAAAAATCCCAGATGATACCAAGTACTTATAAAGGTAGGAAACAAGCACATCCCTGAGCGTAAATCACAGCAGCTGATTTACACCCCAAAGGCAATTTACCCTTACATTAAAAAATATACAAATTCTTGGCTCGGCGCCTGTGGCTCAACGGGCTAAGGCGCCAGCCACGTACACCTGAGCTGGCGGGTTTAAATCCAGCCCGGGCCGGCCAAAAACAATGGTGGCTGCAACCAAAAAATGGCCGGGCGTTGTGGCAGGCACCTGTAGTCCCAGCTACTTGGGAGGTGGAGGCAGGAGACTCGCTGAGCCCAGGAATTGGAGGTTGCTGTGAGCTGTGATGCCACAGCACTCTATCCAGGGTGACAGCTTGAGGCTCTGCCTCAAAAAAAAAAAAAAAAAAAAAAAAAAAAAAAAAAAATATATATATATATATATATATATATATACACACATATATATATATTATTTGAGAACTACTCCACAACAGAATCTATTAAAATGTAAAACACACGAGCCCTGGGACTCAGTCCTGCCACTTCTCAACATCTGTCCTAGACAAACATACAAAAGTTCCCAAGGAAGCAATACAAGGATAGTTCCCTCTAGCATTGTTTGTGATTATATTCTCCTGCATTTTCTAATACTCTTAGCTTTGTTTTGCTTGTGGATCTTAAAAAAGAAAATCCAACCTTCTGATTATATACCCTAAGGACACCTAAGCAAATAAAAAGAGGGAATACGGTGGCGTGTGGACCTTAGGTTCTAAAGGAGGACTGCAAATGAGAACAGAAGGCCAGTCTTTTGAGGCCCTCCACCACTCCAGAATTGAGCAGGCCCAGCAAGGCCAGTGAACAGCCCAGGACCAGAAGCAGCCTCTAGTCTGGGGGGAGGGGCTACAGATGGATTCACCCACTAGGGCAGCTCCTGGGGATCCCAGCCCTCTTTGTAAGTCAGCGTCTGGGGAAGTTTGAATGGTAGGGGGTGGGGAGAAACGGGGCCACAAAGGGAGAAGGAACAGAAGACAGTTGCTAGGAGACGGCTTGAAAAGTCTCAGCACTAGCTTGGAATTTGGTGGAAGCCACTGATCTCGTGCCAGAGTTTGGGGAGATTGGTCCTGGGCCTATTTCTGGCATCCGACCTTTCCCTGTGTGATGCATAGTACAGTGTGGTATAGCAGTGGGTCTGAGAGAGGAAGACGGGAGGGGGGGGAGAGAGAGAGAGGGGGGGGAGAGAGAGGGAGGAGAGAGAGAGAGAGAAAGAGAGAGGGGGGGAGGAGAGAGAGAGAGGGAGGAGAGAGAGAGAGAAAGAGAGAGAGAGAGAGAGAAAGAGAGAGAGAGAGAGAGAGGGGGAGAGAGAGAGAGAGAGAGGGAGAGAGAGGGAGGGAGAGAGAGGGGGGAGAGAGAGAGAAAGAGAGAGGGAGAGAGGGAGGAGAGAGAGAGAGAGAGAGAGAAAGAGAGAGAGGGGGAGGAGAGAGAGAGGGGGGGAAAGGAGGAAAGAGAGAGAGAGAGAGAAAGAGAAACTGAGACAATTTAGAGAGAACTGTAAAACAAAGGAACATATAAAAATTCCAGGAATGCTGGCACACTCTTGATCGCAAGAAAAAATAGTAAGGGAGGAGAGTAAAACAAAGATGGGTGAACGAAAGCTCAGAAACCAAATCCAGCCCTCTGCTTTGTGTTAAGACAGTCCAAGCTATTAACTGTCTTTATATTTTTAAATGACTGA
Organism: Perodicticus potto; assembly: GCA_963574655.1. Lineage (NCBI taxonomy): Eukaryota > Metazoa > Chordata > Mammalia > Primates > Lorisidae > Perodicticus > Perodicticus potto. Next base: position 3,512 of record CAUYRH010154912.1, read on the forward strand.
AAAATCAAAAAGAATACTTCATGATATTGCATGCAAGTTACACAAAATGCAAATTTCAGTGTCTATAAATGAAGCATCAGAGGAACACAGACCTAGCTGGTTTACATGCTGTCTGTGCCTTTTTCCCATCACAGCAGAGTAAGTAGACGCAGCAGAATTCTCACAGCCCACAAAGCAGACATATTTACCATCAGGCCCTTTCCACAAATTGTTTGCTGGCCCCCGGAGTAAAAGATTTTAAGCGGGGGTGGCTTCTGAGATCAAACATATAATTTAGGGCTATCATAAAATAAGGCAGAGGAGATAATGAATGCTTTCTCTGGGTCAGGGTCTGTGCTAAGTGCTTATCATTCATAATTAAAAAAATTTTTTTATGTGCCAACACGCATAATTGTATTTTTTTATTTTTATTTTTTTGAGATAGTCTCATTTTGTCACCTTTGGTAGAGTGCTGTGGTGTCATAGCTCACAGCAACCTCAGACTCTCGGGCTCAAGTGATTCTTTTGCCTCAGCTTCCCAGGTAGCTGGGACTATAGGTGCCCACCACAACACCCCGCTATTTTTAGAGATGGGATCTCACTCTGGCTCAGGCTGCTCTTGAACTCGTGAACTCCAGGTGATCTGCAAGTGCTGGGATTATAGGTGTGAGCCACTGTGCTTGGCCTTGCATAATTTTCTTGAATCTGCAAAATATCCCATGACATGGTGGCTACTTTAAAATGTTTCACAGATGAGGAAACAGAAATTTAAAGCAATGGTTCTTAGCCCAGGCTGCATGTTGGAATGATCCAGGGAGCTTCTAAAACTTCCTAACGTTCAGTAAGGTCGCACAGATCAGACATAGGAAGTTGGCAGAGCTAACCGAATCCCTATCTGTCTGAATTTAAAGCATATGCACTTAAGACCAACATATACTTCCTTCCAAATGGAGAGATTCATAGGCTGTGACCATTTATTAGACAAGATTGACTCTTTCTTTCCACTAGTAGTAAGCAATGCTCCTTCTCTTCTTCCTAATAATAACTTCCCCCACTTACGTCCACTATGTGCTTTGTACTTTATCGTCATTAATGTCTTTCCCTTTGGGGTTTCCAGTAACTCTATGGAGTTGGTATTATTTCCCCAGTTTTCATTTGAGGCTCAGACAAGGTTAGAGTGCCTTGCCTAACAGCAACACGAGGTGTGAGCTTCTGTAGTGCTGGTGATGCTAGGTTTCTTGATTTCGGTGCTAGTTACATGAGAAGTTTGGTTTCTGAAAATTCACTGAGTTGCACACTTAGGTGAACTTTTCTGTATGTACATTATACTGCAATAAAAAGTTAAAAAGGTGCTTTACCTAAGGTTACACAAAAAAAGAAGCAGCCAGGATTCAAACACCCCTCCATGTCATTGTTGCTTCAAGTGTGTGATGAGACCTTTCTCGTAACACAAGGAATTAAACAGCACTCAGTCATGCAGGAGAAAGGCGTCCCTATTTCAGTTCTTGTTCAGACATTCTGATTTCATCAAGGAGAAATTCTTTCTTTGGCAGTAGCATGACTTTAACATTGCTGAAGCACTTGCTAACCTTCCCTTTTAATAACTGGAGAGAAGACCTCAAGTCTTAGTCTAGCTAGCTAGACTTTAATAACATTGCTTTATTTTCATTACGCTGAGTTTCCCGCAGTTACTTTCCGAGGCAGACTTGGCTCATGGCCTACCCAATATCCATGTCCACTTTTTTCCTTCATAACAGAAACTTGATTTTTATACTCAACTAACAGATGCCATTCCCCAGTCTCTTGCGGTTGGGTGAGGTAAGTAAGTGGCAAAGCCTGGTCAACGAGAGGCAAGCAGAAGTTGCTGTGCGGGGCCTTCAGGGCTGCTCCTTGGTTTCAAGGTAGACAGGCTCACTCTGTGTCACCTCTTTCCTGATTGAAACCTGCCTGAGAGCTAACAACCCAGCAGCCGTCCTGGGCTATAAAGCGGCCTCAGTGACTGAAGCCACACAGTAAAAACACAAAGCAGACAGGGAAGGAGCCTGGGTTTCTAGTGACACCATGGCGTTGACAGAGTTGCATTGTCTTTGATTGCTTCCTTCCATTCTTTTTTTAAAAATTTCTCCCTTTTCAGAAAGGGTCTCATTATGTGGTCTCAAAGTCCTGGGCTCAAGTGATCTTCCCACTCCAGCCTCCCAAAGAGCTGGGATTACATTCATGCTCACTGTGCCTTGCTCCATTCTTCATTTTAAGTAAGGAAGAAATAAACTTCTATTGTATTTATGCCTTGTATTTCTGCTGTCCATTTCTAGACAACAATGCAATTTCTTACTGAGGACTCTTTTTTTTTTTAATTTTTATTAAATCATAATTGTGTACATTGGTGCAATCATGGGGCACAATGTGCTGACTTCATATACAATCTGAAATATTTTCATTGAACTATTTAATGTAGCTTTCATGGCCTTTTAATCACTATATGAAGACATTTATATTCTACATTTAGTAATTTTCACTTGTACCCTTGTAAGATTCACTGTAAGTGTGATCCCACCAATCACCCTCCCTCCACCCATCCTCCCCCCCCCTCCCCTCCACTCCCTTGCTCCCCTCCCCATTTCTTGTGCTATAACTGGGTTTTAGGACTCTTTAATTGATGGGAAATTATATAAGTTTTCCACTCATAGTAATAATAAATTTCTTTTTTTCACACCAAAATAAATGTTAGTGTAGCAAAATAAAAAATAACATTAGGTGTGAACTAGCATGGAAGAGTCATGGGACTCAAAGTAACAGACTGGGAAGGGATTTGGAAACGACTGTACTTTTGCCCTGTTGCCAGTAGAGAACCCACTGAAAAGAAGTTCTCAGTTTTCCCAGGGAACCCTTCTCCTGGTTACCATGGTGTCTGGGAGCTCAACCCTAAGCCTTGGTCCGGTGCAGGGCAGCTCTTGTGCCCGAGGGTGTCTCACTTACCAGCTGTCTCCCAGCGTCTGCGTGGCGCTCCTTCCCTCTTGCCTCTTCTCCAGCTCCACCGCTGTCTGTTCCAACAGAGCAGACACAGCGTCCTGCAGAGACACAGGGTGCCGGGTCATTGGGTGCACTGTGGGTGCTGTCCTGAGGAAGTAATTTAACCTCTCTGAGTCTCAGTTTCTTCTAATAATTACTAGAAAAGCTTGTTATGAAGACTGAAACTCTGTTTGCATTATGAAGAACATGGAAAAGTACCTAGCACAAAATTGGCATTCAGTAAATGGCAGCTAATGCTAAAGCGAAAATCAGATTGTGTAGTTTTCTAGGCACATGGTTACTTTGCAATTACCCTTGTAGTATGGGCCAGAGCCTGGACAATTCCTGAAATTTTTGTGGGGGGAAGGAAAGAGGGAACTAAAATCAATTGAAGACCTAGCACATGCCTGGCATGGTGAAGTTGGTTTGATGGTTTAGGTGTATCTAGCACCTTCTTTAATCTTTACAACCATCCTGATAGCTAAGGATTACTGTGATTCCAGTGAGAATGGGAATGAAGGAAATCGTGCATCTGAGGTTGAAGGTTGATGTCACCTAACGACGGTCAACCTCTAGAGGAGATGGGTTTTCCAACCCTATGCTAACTCACTGTCTGCTTTTTAAAGGGAGAGAGATCTGGGTTTGAGATCCAGCTTTGTTGCTTAGTAAGTGTGTGTTTTACAGTCTTGCAAATCTGAAATTCTATATTTATTAATTGGTAAACTGTACATAATAAACAGGACAGTGCCTGATACAAAAAAAAGTGCAGAAAATAATGATGATAATGGTGAAAGAGAAGCAGGGGAAGGGAAAGGAAAAAAGCAAAATACACGCAATCCTCACTCTTATTTCTACCTGCGTGATCCAATCCATTGAAATTCTGAGCAGTGACTGTTCAAAGTAACAAAAGTTCTGACAGAGAGAGGGATCACTATGGAGAATTGGAAGACAACCTAAAACCAAGATACTTTCTATTTAACTTTTTGATGTGGTCAGGATCCCACAGGATTCCTATATTTCACACCAAGGTAACTTCACCACTCAACTAAGTTCTGTCCTCCTGCCCGGGAGGTGTGGGTTTTCCAAGGGTAGCAAACAATTTAAGGATATTTTAATAGGTTAGAATGTACTGCATTAAAATGAAAACGATATACTTATAAAAACCAGAAACAAGCTACTCTAAGTTTTTCAAGTAATTCAAAATAATAACAGAACAGTTACCATTTACCAAGCCTTTACCAAGTGCTTTATTTTTTTTCCAGACTGAGTTTTATTATGTCACTCTCGGTAGAGTGCCGAGTGCCGTAGCATCACAGTTCACAGCAATCTCAAACGCTTAGGCTTACATGATCTTCTTGCCTCAGCCTCTCAAGTAGCTGGGACTACAGGTGCTCGCCACAACGTCTGGCTATTTTTTGTTGTAGTTGTCATTGTTGTTAAGCAGGCCTGGGATGGGTTTGAACCCGCCAGTCTCAGTATATGTGGCTGGCGCCCTAAATACTGAGCTATGGGCGCTGAGCCCCAAGTGCTCTTTACATGTATTTCTTCAAAGCTTCATAACAGCCTTTTTTTTTTTTTTTTGGAGACAGAGTCTTACTCTGTTGCCCAGCTTACAGTGCTGTGGGGTAAGCCTAGCTCACAGGAACTCAGACTCCTGGGTTCAAGTGAGCCTCCTGCTGCAGCCTCCCAAGTAGCTGGGAATACAGGTGCCTGCCATCATGCCTGGCTATGTTTTTTTTTTTTTAGAGATGGGGTCTTGTTCTTGCTCAAACTGGTCTCAAACTCCTGAGTTCAAGGGATCCTCCCACCTCAGCCTCCCAGAGTGCTAGGATTAAGGTGTAAGCCACTGTGCCTGGCCCACAACAACTTTTTAGTCTCATATTATTATAGATCTGAAAAATGGAGGCTCAGAAAGGTGACATGACTGACCAATCACGCAACTAAGAAAAGAAACCCCATCTTTTGAGTTTTCTTCCTGCTGCCTCTTGTGAAAAGTGTCCATTATGCACCTTGAACACAGGAGGGGCTCAATTAAGGTTAATTTTCTACCTTTCGCAGTTTTCTTCCTCTACTTCATTTTGAGAAATCATGAATTAAGGTTCTTATCAGGTAAGAGATATTAGGTGAAGCAAAACACAGGAGGAAACCACAGATGCAGAAGGCAGCGAGTTGCAGAAGGGGGGCCATCTGCCCCTTATCGGAGAACGTCCCTGCCCTCCTTTCCCTGCACTCCCTTCTGCCATCCAGGCGCTGCCCCTCCAGATGCTGCCCTGTGGCAGGGCAGGGCACACCTGGTCCCCCTCACCGTGCTCGCAGGCCCTGGGGTGGGGGCCGTGGCGCCCACTGGCTTGGGTTCTCTGCTCTGTTTCTTCAAGTATTTGTAGCTCAGGAGGTTGTACCAGCGAGTCGACCTCTCCCCAGACCGGCAGACCTCGGCCAGGCTGACCTGGGCGCCTCCCTGTTGGGGATGCAAAAACGGAAAGCACAAGTAGGGTGTGACAAGGTGTTCTAGAAATTTGGCTTCTGTGGACAGTATGGAAAACATCACTTCGGGTGGGATGAAGGCATCCTGGGGGAGAGGAGAGGCTTAACGCTGCCAATAGCACATGTGCTCACTCATTCACTTTTTTGTCAAATCTTCACCGAGGGTCTATCTTCTATCTTTTTTTTTGAAGACAGGGTCTCACTCTGTCATTCTAGCTAGAGTATAGTGGCATCTTCACAGCTCATACCAACCTCCAACTCCTAGGCTTAAGTGACACCACCCCCCACCCACCCACCCAATGCCTCAGACTCTTGAGTAGCTGGGACTACAGGACCACATCACCATGCCTGAATAATCTTTATATTTTAGATGGGGGTCTCGCTTTTGTTTAGACTGGTCTTGGACTCCTAACCTCAAATAATCCTCCTGCCTTAGACTCCCAGAGTGCTAGGATCACAGGCATGAGCCATTGAACCCATCATATATATATATATATAAATTAATTGTGATTTAAAAAGCACCAAATTACCATCTTTCCTGTTTTTAAGTACACAGTCTTTTTCTTTTCTTTTTTTTTTTTTTTTGAAGACTGAATCTCACTCTGTTGCCCAGGTTACAGTGTTGTGGGGTAAGCCTAGCTCACAGCAACCTCAGACTCCTGGGTTCAAGTGATCCTCCTGCTGCAGCCTCCCAAGTAGCTAGGATTACAGGTGCCAGTAAAATATATTCACATAATTGTGCAACAGATCTCCCAAATCTTCTCCATCTTGCGAATCTGAAATTCCAGTCTTATTAAACAACTCACCTTTCTCCTTCCCCCTTAACCCCCAGTAACTACCATGTTAAACTTTACGCCTTCAGATACCTCAAATTAAGTGGAGTCACATAGTATTTGTCTTTTTGTGACTGGCTTATTTCACTGAATAATGTCCTCAAGGCGCATCAGCACTGTGGCATATATCAGAATTTCATTTCTTTTTAAGGCTGAATAACGTAACATTCCATTGTGAACGTGTACTGCACTTGGCTGTCCACCCACCACTGATGGACGCTTGAGTTCCTTCTACCTTATTGCTCCTGGGGATAGTGCTGCTGTGAATATGGGTGTGCAAATAACTCTTCAAGGCCCTGCTTTCAATTCTTACGGATCTATACACAAAAATGAGATTGTTGGATTCAATGGTAGCAGTGTTTTGAATTTTTTGATGAACCACTATACTGTTTTCCTTAGTACTTGCACTATTTTATAAACCCAACAATGCCCAAGAATCTAATTTCTCCACATTTTCCCTAACACTTGTATGTTTTTCGATAGCCGGTATCCTAATGAGTGGTGGTATCTCACTGTGGTTTTGATTTGCATTTCTCCGATGTTTCATGAACTTGAGGATCTTTTCCTTTTTCTTTCTTTCATTTTCTGAGACAGAGTCTCACTCAGTTGCCCTGTGGCCTCCTAGCTCACAGCAACCTCCAAGTCTTAGGCTTAAGTGATTGATGCCTTTTCTCAGCCTCCCAAGTAGCTTATAAGTGAGGTGAAAAACTACATATTTCTTTTACCAAATTTGCAAAAATAAAAAAAAATTTTCAATACACATTACTGATGAGGCTATGGGGAAGGGGGACTAGGCACTTTCTCACTTTGCTGGTGGGAATGTAAAATGGTAGAAATCCTGTGTTTGGAATTTGTCCATACCTGGCAAAAATATGGATGCAGTTTACCCTTTGACTCAGCATTCCTCCTTGAATGTGCCTACCCCACAGATACACCAGCATGAGTATAAAATAACCCACAAATAAGAGCCTTCATGATAGTTTTCTTTTGTCACCCTGGGTGGGGTCCTGTGGCGTTGTAGCTCACAGCAACCTCAAACTCCCAGGCTTAAGCGATTCTCTTGCCTCAGCCTCCCAAGTAGCTGAGACTACAGGCACCCACCACAACACTCGGCTATTTTTAGAGATGGGGCTCTCACCCTGGCTCAGAGCTGGTCTCAAACCTGTGAGCTCAGGCAATCCACCCGCCTCGGCCCCCCAAGTGCTGGGATTACAGGTGTGACTCACCAAGCCCAGCCCTAGCTCTCTTTTTAATAGCAAAAGATTTTAAACAACTCAAAAGTCCAGCAACAGGGGACTGAATGGATAAACTATAACCTATTATGCAATGGAATATTACATAGCTATATGTAAGAAAACGAGTATGATCTCTTTCTACTGATGCAGAGAGATCTCCAGGATATACTGTGAAGATAAAAAATAGCAAGGTGCAGAACAGAATATATTCTATGCTACCTTTTGTGCAAGAAATGGAGAGAGGATGAGGACTTTTTTTTTCTATTATCTATACATTGCACCATATTTGAGGCATAAAGAGAGCAAATATGATTATATGCAGAACCAGAAATAATAGAAAGATGAAACTAATCAAAGTAGTTACCATATAGGATAGGTGGCAGGATGGGGGTGAGGGAGAGCAGGATTTCTCTTCAGTAAACCTTTCTATACAATTTTCCTTTGAATCCCATAAATTCATCCCTTAAGATGAAAACAGACTACAAAAACAACCAAAACAAACAAACAAAACCTCTAATAGAATATAAACTCAAGGGATTATTTCAAGTGACTGAATATTTTACCACATATCCTTAATGGAAAGGACTACAGAATAACTTTAATCATTCCTCAGCAGTTTTATTGCTTTGACAAGTCCTCATTTGATAAGGCTGGGTCAGGTGTGGGAAGGTCATTAGCTCACCCACCTGCCCTTTCCCCAGACACACCAGTGGTTGTGCCAGTGGGAGCAGAAATACCAAAAACCAGTTTGCAGAGCGGGCGGCCTGTAGCCAAACAACGGCACAGGATGGTGCCGAGGGTGAGGAGGGGGCGCTTCTGGTTTTTCCTACGATCAGGATGTACCACCAGAACGTGGCATGGACTGTGCTAACAGTAAGTTCAGGGAGAAAGGGGTGAGCAGAGAGGAAGCAGACAGTGTCGACAACTTCACTCATTGGCCACCAGCCTTCTCATCTGGGGCAGGGAAAATATCTCCTCCCTATGGGGCTCTGGGGAGGATCAGAGTTAATGAATGCTATTACACACTTGGCACACTTTAGGTACCCAGAATAAATGTAAATATACACGAATACATGTATTGTGCAGTTACTCATCCAATAAATATTCCCAGGCCCTTCAAAAAGACTCTGGAGCCACAGCAACATGTAAGACACGATTCTTCCCCCAAGGGCCTGGCAAGACAGACAAATATGTCAGATACTGCAGTTCAGAACATGCCAGGTCGTGCTTGAGGTACAAGGGGGAGGAATGTGATCACAGTTGTGAGGTGTGACAGATTATCATTAATTCTAATGAGATACACTCTCTAGTTGGGGCTGCTTCTAAGTGTGAATATTATTTGTCTACCTCAGTAAGCTGGATGAGCTTGAGGACATTTACATATGCATTCATTCGTTCATTTATTCAACACATAAAAATTTGCTGAGAAACTTCCATGTGCCAGGCATCATTCTGGGTAATGTGGATACAGCAGGATTTAAGGCAGATAAATATCTTGCCCTCATGAACTTGTATTTGAATCTGGCAGAATCAGATAAACAACTTAGTAAGTAAATTCCAGACCGTGTTTCATCAGCTCTAAGATGCTTTTGATTATAAAGTGTACTATTATTTTATGCACCATTATGAAAGGAAAACAGTTGCCAATTAAACTATAACCTGTCATGCAGCAGACACTGAACTTTAATTTTAGAGAGGACAAAATGTGAAAATAATGTGTCTATGATAGTGACATATTAGGTGATAAAAAGTGCTGAAGAGAAAAAGATTGCAGGGAGATGGGCTAGGAGAGGATAAGAGAGTGGAGAGGGTCAGGGGATTTTAACTGGGGTGGAAGGTGACATTGGTGTGAAGTCCAGAAGGCGGTGAGGGAACAAGTCTTGAATTCATGTCAGAGGCACAGTGAGTGTGAAGGTCTGGTGGGGGGATCGTGCTGGTGTTTTCAAGGAACACAAGGAGGCTGGAGGAAGGGTTCGGGGAATGAAATCCCAGAGATAAGATGGGACCTTGGAGGCCTGGCAAAGGACCTAGGTGTCAACTCTAGGTGGAGACAGACGCCATCCTAAGGTTTCCGCAGAGGAATGGCATGCATTGATTTACATTTAAAAAGTAGAATTACTCTGACTACTGTGGTGAAGAGAGGGAGAAAGGACAGAAGTGGGGAGCCCAGCAGGAGAAGCCTACAATCTTTAGGCGAGGGGACAGTGGTTGGGGTCAGGGAAGTGGTGAGAAGTGGCGAGAAGTGGTGAGAGTCTGGGGATCTCCTGAAGGTAGAGCTAAAAGGATGCAGTGTGTGTGTGGGGTCAAGGATGGCTCCAGGGTGTCTGGCTTGAGCAGTGAAGAATAGGGTTGCTATCAGCTGCGGACAGCAGACACAGGACAGAAGGCTCCCTGCAGCTGTGTTAGCTGTAGACACCCACTTGACCTGTAAGAGAAGGTGCGGGGAAGGCAGCAGAGATGTGAGATTAGAGAAGAATGGAGAGGCCTGGGCTGGAGCCAGACACTTAGGACAGCATTTGCAGCTGGGAGATTAAATTGAGACTCCGAGTACAGAGGTCAAGGTCAAGAAGGAGAGCCAGAAAGGCACCCCAGCGGCGCGGGGAGAACATGGGAGCACCAGGCGTAGGGGAAGCCAAGGAAAGGATGCTGGGCAGGCACAGCCAACGGGAGAACTGGCATCTTGTGACAAGGAGCTCACTGACAACTGTGACGAGGGCAGTACCCACACGGACTGTTACACAGAGAACGGGACCCACCTCTTTCAAGTTTTGCTATAAAGAAATGAAACAATATAATAGCTGTTGGTGGTAACGGAGTGAAAAGGTTGAAGCTTTTCTGTTTTGTTTTAAACATGGGAGAATTAACAGCATAGTGGATCCAGCTGAAGAGGGAAAACTGAAAATAGAGGAGTGGGCAGAATGGCTGCTGGAGTGCTGTCCAGGTGGGAGGCGGTGTGCAGGGCCGGCTGTGGACTGGAGACCCCTCTTCAGATGCACAAGAACAGCAAATGTTCTAGGCATGGGAGCTCTCTTTCTGATTCCTCTATTCACTCTCCAAGAGAGAAGTATAAATTAGTCATTGTGCAGAGTGGGAGAGTAAATGGTCCGGGGGAGATGGAATAATTGCTGGGCAACATGAAGGGCTCGTGGGAAGTTAGTGATCACAGTTTTCAAGTGACACCACACAGCGTGGCTGTATGCATTTTTTTCCAGGTGCATGGGTGGAGAGGAGGAGGAGGAGAGTTCACTTTGACAGGGCTGGGGTTTTGCCAACTGAGTATGACAGAGTGAGAAAGGCGCAAGGGGGCCCTTAGGATGGTCAGCTATTGGGTGTACGCGGGTCCTGGGAAACAGCTGCCTTGACTGGGTGGTAATGAACTTACCAGTCGAGTAGTGGGCAATTAGGACCCTGTGTTGCTGTGCTAGAGCGTTTGGTGGGACTGTTGCCTGTGATACTGCATCTTTCCAAACCCCTGATCCTAGTCTGGGGACACAGCAATACCCAGATGCTCACAGCAACACCCAGAGAGGTAGCAGGGGCAAAGCCTGCACATAAGGAAGCTGACAGTCATGCTCAAATCCAGGCTTTGCCATCTTTGTGCTGGATGACCTGGGCAATTTCCTTAGCCTTTCTGAACCGTGACTCCTTATTTTCCCAGGGTCCTCATAAGGATTAAATGAGATATTGCACGCACAGTTCTCAGCCCAGAAGTAAACACACAGGCACGGTTCCTTATGGAGACAGTTGTTGCCCGGCTGTCTAAACCGCTTGAGACAGACTGGGGGTTCCATGTCGCCAGCAATGCAGGGAGTCTCTATGTGGAAGCAGACAAGCCCTTTCTCCTCCTGTCTCACTCACTTTCCTCCTCCAGCGACCAAAATACAACAGGCTGACACTCCATGTCCCCATTGCATACGGGAAAGGAGGCTTCCCATTGGCCACAGATGGAGACAAGCCATGGTGAGATGAGCGCTTTGGCTGCTGCCATGGCAACCAGCAATGACCAGACTTCAATTAGGAAGGAGGAATAAAAGGCATCCAATTAGGAGAAGAAAACAGGATTGCGTCTCTTCTCATTTCGAAATGCCCAGGGCTGAGGAAACGCTTGACTGGAGGAGCCCGGGTTTGGAAAAGCTTTCTGAGCGGTCATTTGGCGTTCACCATGCTTGCCAAACCCTTCCAGCCACCATCCCCACCTCCGGGCTCCAGGGAGACCTGCACTGGCAAACACAGAGAGGCTGATGTGTGCAGCACAGGAGGACCTGCCTGGGTTCAAACACAGCTTCTGCCGCTTTCTGACTGTGTGGCCTTAGGAAAGGTGTCTCACCTCTTGTGCCTCAGTTTCCCCAGTGGTATATGGACCCTATTCCAGAATACTGGAGTGAGACTCAATGGAGATAATGCATGCAAGCTGCTTAGCTCAGTGCCCACCACATAAATTACAGACTATTGACAATAGCCACCACATGATTATTAAGAATGACAACATAAACAGCAGTGAGGCTGCTGTGCACCCCAGCTCAGGAGGACAGAGCAGGCAGCACGGTCAGACTTTGTTGCTCCACAGCCTTGCTGCACAATGTGATCCAGGGTCAGCAGCACGAGTACCACTGGGAGCTTGTTGGAAACGCAGGACCTCAGGCAGGACTTGCCCCAGACTTGCTGAGTTAAAATCTGTACACAGATCTCGAGGGAGAGCAGCCTCATTTAATCTGCAGAGGAGCAACTCCAAGGTGGGCAGTACGAGTTGGATTTTATACATAAGGGAACTAGGGTAAGAACTGAGGATTCTTAGGTGAGTGACACAGCTGGGAAAGGAAAGCCTGGTGACGTAGCCTTAGAAAAATCTTATGCGCAGGGCAGTGCCTGTGGCTCAGTGAGTAGGGCGCCGGCCCCATATGTCGGAGGTGGCAGGTTCAAACCCAGCCCTGGCCAAAAAAAACCCTGCAAAAACAAAAAAAAGAAAAATCCTATGCGTGAGAAGAGTTTTATGTCACAGGCAGACCCAGGCAAGGTTGGAGAGAGGTTCCCAACCTTGGGGAAAAGGCCTGTGGTTCACATCAGGAGAGAGTGACCAGCCCGACATTCTCCCAGCATCCAGACTCTTTCATCTGCATGGGCCCCATGTCTCCTGTCACTTCAACCCACCCATTTGCAGCATGGTCCTCACCACAATTTGAGCTGTTACAGTTAGCTACTGAGTCCCCCACTGAGTCCATAGCACCCAGCACGGGGTGAGGGCTCATAACAGGCACCAGGAAAGGTATGAGCATGGGTAGAGCTGCTTTCTGGGTGTAACACCCATGTTGGGGCTCCTTTGTGTCCACAGGTGAGTTGTTAAATTACCCAAATATCTAAGTGGCATCAGGGTTAACAAAGCCCTTTACTTCTTTTAGAACCCTTGTGTTTTGGGTGCCGAGCCCCTGTACTTCTTTTAACACATCTGTACATCACACCCCCCGAGTGGGCTATAAATCCCCCTTTTATAGATGAGAAAGTTGCGCATCCATCTGCACCTGAGCCTGCCAGTCTCTGAGGGCGTGGCTTTCTCAGGACTCAAATGTGCCCTGACCTACTTCATCTCTAGTCCTGACTCCTGCCAACGCAGTGAGGAAGGGAAAGGCTGCCCTGGAACTCTGATCCCATCCCATAAGACCCTACTGTGTGCCCGACACTGAGTAGGTGCTTTACATGCACTGGCTCACTTTCTCCTTACAATGGCTCTTGTAGTGGATGTGAGGAGCCATGCAATCATTCGCCCTGCATGGATGAGAAAAGGGAGGATCAGAGTAACTTGCCCAGTGTCACCCCGCCGCACAGCAAGGGGCAAAGGTGGGATCCCAGTGCCTCTCTGTTCTCATCGCTCTGCACTTCTCGTCTACTGCAGCATATGGCATATGGCTCGCCTCCTCCAGGCTCTGGCAGTTGAGAAAGTGCATTCAGGTCTATTACTCCTCCTCGTGAAAAAAGCTCCTCCCTGTCCTCCCGTAAGTCTGAGAACAACATTCACTCGCCGAAACACCGCTGCATGGAACCCACGAGGAGCCTGAATGATATCACCCCCATCTCCTTCAAGCTTTCTCCCCAAAGCTGGGGCAGGCCAATCCCCAGAAGAATGGAAAGGCCAGCCAGAAGACGGACAGACAGACATGGCCCTTACCAGGCACTCCTCCAGATGGCTCCTGTCAGTGGTACAGACATCGACTCTTAAGGTCTTCTGGTGAAGGGCTGGATAGGACATGGATACCCAGAACACCTCATTGAACACGAGTGTGTCTGAGGCTTCCAGGGGCCGGGTCCGGAACAGGCAGGTGGTGCTTTCAGAACAAGGAAGGACGGCCACGCGAATGTTCCTAAAGGGAGACAGGACCGCACAGCGCTCGGCTCAGCCCAGCTCTGGGATCAGTGTGGGGCTAAACAGCTGCTAAAATCCCGAAGAAAACAACAGTGGGTAAGGGTTTGTAGAACTGAGGAATCCAGGGGATCAGGACCCCTCACATACCAGAAGGCAAAACGCTGCCACCCCTGAGGAGGGGAATTTGACAATTCTAAGAAAATTCCAGGTGCTCTTATCCTTTGACTCAGACCCTTCACTCCCAGGCATTACCCCCAGGACGCCCCTGCTGACACTGTGCACGTGGCCAAGAGACTGAGAACACCCCGAGCGTCCTTCTGGTCGGCCTTCTGTTTCGTCTGCTTTCCTTCCTTCCTTCTTTCTACACGTCCCACCCCCATATGCTGGCTGGGTGCAGACCACAGAAATATTCCTGTTGCTGTATTCAAGGCCTTGTGGTCTAGTTACAGGAGAAAAGCATGTAGGCAAGTGAGTGCATAAAAGCAGAAAGCAGCTCAGTCTACCACGGGAAGAGCCCACATTCAAGCAGTACCCGTCTGCCACCCTCGCAGCCTCAAGGGAGACACCCGGTCACGCCCTTCCAAAAGGAGCACAGAAGCACTGTCTCTTTGTGCAAGAAATACGTGAGCTTAGAGATGGTAAAATGGACTGTGACCATTCTTCTTCATGAGGCTTGAAGTCCAGGAGGGCAGGGTCCATGAAGGATTTGCTCATCACCCCATTCCTAGAGCTGACATGAGGCAGGTGTTCAGGATATACTAGTGAGAGATTTGAAACTGTCCAGAGTGCCCCTAATTATAACCAACATGCTCGTCATGGTGACCATCTCCACATGCAGAGTTGAGCTTTACTGTGACATGCATTAAAAACCCACCATGGGGTGATAAGCCCTGTTGTTGGTTTAGGACAGAACCGGAATGTGTCCCCAGGGCTGCCCGCAGAGCACCGGGTGAGAGGGTCACATATACCTGTCCAGCTACATACTCACACTTTCTGGTCTTGCTGCAGCAACAGAGCAGAAAGGTTACTCAGCTGGATGATTAATATTGCAAATTGCTTATTCTTCTCATCATACCTGAAATGAAAAGGGCACATGGGACACCTCTCAGTAACACACCTCTCTGTCATTCCTCCTTTCTGTTAATAGTCACGGGATGTGGCTCTTGGCTGTTCTGAGCACTGCGGTGAGCCAGAGAGCACAGGCCCAGTGCATTGCTGCCATGCAAGATGAAGGCCCTGAGCTGTCACTTGTCTGAATTTCTAAAGAGAAGTCAAACATTTGGGTAAAATTTTCTTTCATTGAAATGTGGGCAATTGATGCCTATTTAAAAAAGACATTGAGGTCATCCCTCAGCAAAAGAAAACAATACATGAACGGATCAGATGTGGGCTGCAGTCCCCAGGGGTCAACTCGGGTCCAATCACTGAAACTTGGTTGGGATGGAAAGACAAAAGCCACAGCAACAAGGAATGCACGCTGAGAGGGAGGAGGTCTCGGTCTGATCCTGGCTGTCACAGGCCAGCTCCTCCGTGAGCTGGAGCAAGTTAGGTCTTTCAAAACTTTACTTGTCACATCTGTCAAATGGGGCGCTGGGAGGTAGAGAAAGAGTCGGCATCCCTTTAGTTAGGGTACACCGTGGCCACCAAGTCCTGTCGGCCTTGCCTTTCTCTCTGGGCAGCCCAGAAGGTAAATGCTAGTAAAATGCTGTGGACGAGAGCCTGCACAGACCCCTCCCTCTGTCCTCGCTGTCCCTGTCACTTACTTCAGGGCAATCTGAACTCGGGTCGCACCCACTGCTTCGGATTCATCACTGTCCAATGCAACAGCTTCTGAAGTACCCAGTCTGAAAGACAACAGCAGAGAAGGGAGTCAGGCCTCCCGGCAGGGGCCCACTCGGGGAGGCTGTGGGTAGATCCTGCTCAGCTCCCTGCAGACTCCTCCCTTGAAGGGCATCCCCCTCTCCAGGGCTTGCATCCCACGCATGCACTTCACGGCTCCCACAGAACCAGCACTCTCCCAATTGGAAGAGTCTCCAGTCCTGGGAGAAGCCAGTGCTGTCTGTCTTAGGCTGCCAAGGGGAAGAAGGGGTCACCTAACGTCCTCCTGGGGGCTCCCCCGCACCTGTGGGGGCTGATATCACGCCTTCCCAAAGGCCTGGGCTCTGCTTATTCATTCACAGTTCGCAGCCTGGGTGGCCACAGAGAGGGCCAGCACTCGGCACTCACCTCTGCACGGAAGCCTCATACACACCGCTGTCCCCTGCCACCGACTCGTCGGACACCGCAGCAGAGACACAGGCCACTTTCAGGCCACACCCCTGGGCCATGCTCACAGCTAGCGAGGAGAGAGGAAGCAGGAAGGATAGAAAGGCAGATTCAGAAACCAGGGTACTGCTGTGCCTTTGCAATGCCCAGATTTGATCCACTCTCTGTCATAACACAATCCTGCCAAATCCCAAACCCCTTGGAATGCTAAAGTAAGGTCCTGCTTTGCTTTGGGGTAATGGAAGGGGTCACAGATGATTGCACCCTAGGCTCTGGAGTCAAACTGCCTGGGCACAAATCCCAGCTGTATGACCTTGAGACATCAATTAAAGTCTTTGAAGCCCCACAGGATGATAATTTATCAATTGGGAATAATAATACCTACTTTCTAGGGCTGTTGGGAGGACTCACGTGACAATATAGGGGAAGGCTTGAAAGACTGGTGCACACAAAGTGCTTTGCAAAACTCATAACTACCATCCTTATTGCCACTAGTGTCCCTATCATGATTGTGATACCTTCTCAATCCATCCCTACACAGCTGTGGCAAAATAACAGCCCCTGAACCTTCAACAGGAGGGGTAAGGGGGGATTAAACACCTGTTCTCTCCTTTGGCCTATCTCATTCTACCCCTAACTCAGCTCCTCCTCTTCCCTACCCTTAATGGATGTCCTTGAAAGTCTCTGAGGTGGACCTCACAACCAGGCACTCAGCACAGGCTGTGCAAACACCTATGGTGTATCAGGGCCACTATCAGGTTCAGCGCCACTGAGATGACTGAGATAGGTATTGCTGTCCTCTGTGCAGTAAGAAAGGCCAGATGTAGATCTTGCAATCTCCCGGCCAACACTAATACTTCTTTTATTTTTTCTTTTTTGAGACAGAGTCTCACTCTGTTGCCCTGGGTAGAGTGCTGTGACATCATCATAGCTCACAGCAACCTCTCAAAGTGATCCTCATGCCTCAGCCTCTTTAGTAGCTGGGACTATAGGTGCCTGCCACAATGCCCGCTAGTTTTTCTATTTTTAGTAGAGATGGGGTCCCGCTCTTGCTCAGGCTGGTTTTGAACTCCTAAGCTCCAGCTATCCACCTGTCTCAGTCTCCCAAAGTGTGTGCTAGGACTACAGGCCTGAGCCACGTGCCCAGCTGCGGCCAGCACTTCTGAGCACCTGGTGTATGGAGGGGCACAGGGACAGGCACAGCAGGCTGGGGAGGGAGATAGGTGACCAGGTGAAGCTGGCCGGTTGCAGGTGCTGACAGTGGGGAAGCCGACCGAGCCTGTCCCATGCCTGCGGAGCCCGCAGAGACCTCCCGCCTTCACACCCACGTATCTCCACCCTTCACTAAACCACTTAAAGAGATTAATTTGTCTGCTGACTGAACAGCAGCACTAATCGCATAACCTGCTTAGCGTCTGAGCACTGCCTGGCATCACCCGCTGCGGGGAAGGCTTCTGGAGATGGCACGATGGAAATGCCATCCTGAGACTGTGTGTGCCCAGCCTCATGTGCTGTCTTGGGCCCATGAGCCCTGAGGACACCGTTGGGAATGGGAGGGGAATCACTTTCTGGGCCACAGATGGAGCCTGAGCATCCTGACCCGGCTTTACACCTCATCAGAGATGCTTAGAGGTTCCACCCAAATCCCTCCTCTCCAGGGAATAATTTTCTGAGGCTTGCCACCTGCTGTAGTAGGAAGCTTGTTTTTGTTGCTGTTTGAGAGCACTCAGCAAGACTCCCTTCTGATGAGGAAACCCCAGGAGTCTCTCAGCTCCTCTTCTAAGGAAACCACCAGCACTCAGAGCCTTTAGTTAACCAGGAAGCATCATCTCTCCCCACAGTCCCTCTGGTCCTCAAAAATGAGTGGACAGTACTGGGCATTGGACCCACACTCCTCTCCATCCCCACCCCTGGAGGTGTAGGCCTGGGGTGGGTCCCACTGCTGCTAGCTGGCCTCACAAGGAACCGGGGGCAGGGGCCTCTGCACACACAGCCGGGCACAGGGATGGTGTGCAGATCATCTAGGCAGGCGATCCCGGTACCAGGCTGCATCCCACGGCATCACTGTGTGGCTCTGACCTCACACAAGCCCTTTAGCCTTATTTTATCTGTAAGGTGGGGATTTTTTTAAAAACCAACCACTTCAGGTATTATAAATCCTGTATACCTATATTCAATAAATCATCGCTATTATTATTTTGTATGAAGGGGTGGGGGATGCCAGGAAAGCCAAAGAGCTCTAGGTGAGCTCACTGAGCCCTCCACTCAGTCCCGACCTTCATGCCCACAGCCAGACGGGCATGGTGGCTCAGCAAACACCAGGGATGCCGTGTGAATGAAAACACCAAGTCACCTCCCATCTTTAAAGGGGGGTTAGGTTATGGGGTCACAGAAAGACAAGTTCTAATCCCTGCTTTCCCACTTGGTTACTACGTGACCTAAGGCAAGTGACGTCACCTCTCTGAGCCTCCAATTCCTCATCTGTGATATGGACAGAATAGAAGTAACCTATTTTACCATATAATGCACATCGCCCCAAACATAATACATCCTAATAAATGTTATCTAGTATGGTTTACTATGGGATAGCTGCTGAAGATAATAAATACTAACTCTTAGTTGTCAATGTCTGCACCATTTTCTCTTTTGAAGATTCCAACTTGAATCTCATCAACGCCAGAAAGTTCCTCTTGACCTCACACAGAATGGGAATCAGATCACATCATTTCTGGTTTCAAATAGTCACATGCAATGAGGATAAAGTCCAAACTCCTTGCCACAGCCCACCATGTCTGTCAGGGATGTCTAACCTCTTTTCTTTTCTGCCACACAATGTAAGCATCAGAGTTGTCTTGGAGCACACATTAAACACACAAACACTAACCAAAGCTAATGAGCAGGCTCAGCACCCATAGCTCAGTGGTTAGGGCGCCAGACACATACCCCGGGGCTAGCAGGTTGGAACCTGGCCTGAGCCTGCTAAATAACAATGACAACTACAACAACAACAAAAAATAGCTGGGCGTTGTGGTGGGTACCTGTAGTCCCAGCTGCTGTGGGAGACTGAGGCAAGAGAATTGCTTAAGCCCAAGAGTTGGAGGATGCTGTGAGCTGTGATGCCATTGCACTCTACTGAGGGTGACATAATGAGAATCTGTCTCAAAAAAACAAAAAAAGAGGACGGCGCCTGTGGCTCAGCGTGTAGGGCGCCGGCCCCATATACCGAAGGTAGCGGGTTCAAACCTGGCCTTGGCCGAACTGCAAAACAGAAAAATAACCGGGCGTTGTGGCGGGGGGCACCTGTAGTCCCAGCTACTCGGGAGGCTGAGGCAAGAGAATTGCTTCAGCCCGGGAATTGGAGGTTGCTGTGAGCTGTGTGACGCCATGGCACTCTACTAAGGGCGATAAAGTGAGACTATGGTCTCTACAAAAAAAAAAAAAAAGAAAGAAAAAAAAATAGCGATGAGCAAAAGAAAAGGTCTATGTACTTTTCTCATTATCCAACACTACAGACAAGCAAAACAGGCCTCAAACAATCCACATGTGGCTCGCGGGCTGCAGGTTGGACTTCCTTGCTACAGGTTCTGGACTTTGCATTATTTTCCAGTCCTGTTGGTGACCTCCTATCTCTGACTTGTGGCTTCATAACCCCTTTTGGTCCCTGGATCTGACCTTAAAGATTTTGCTATTGGGCAACGCCTGTGGCTCAGTGAGTAGGGTGCCACCCCATATTCCAAAGGTAGTGGGTTCAAACCCTGCCCTGGCCAAACTGCAACAAAAAATAGCTGGGCGCTGTGGCAGACACCTGAAGTCCCAGCTACCCAGGAGGCTGAGGAAAGAGATTCACCTAAGCCCAAGAGCTGGAGGTTGCTGTGAGCTGTGATGCCACGGCACTCTACCGAGGGCAACAAAATGAATCTCTTAAAAAAGGATTTTGCTCTTGCTTTCCCTGAGGCTGGCTCCTTCTCACCACCCAAGCCTCTACTCACATGTCACTGTCCTTCACAACCCACTGTGAGCTGGTGTTCCCACCTCCAGCCTGAAAGGCTCTACTGTATCCCCTGCTTTATTTTCTTCATAGTGCTTCCATCTGGGTACACACTTATTGTCTGTGCCTCTACTTGAATGTAAGCCTCATGAGAACAGGGACCTTGTCTGTCATCAACACTGTATCCTTAGATACCCACTCAGTGCCTGGCTCATGGTATATCTGCTGAATGAATGAATTCGCCAGGGAGACGCTTAGCACAGGACCTGGAACATAATGAGTTAATATCTACCAAATAAGTATGTACAAAAACCTCCCATGTGAAGACCTGGCCCACAGAAAGCCGCCAGTAAATGATGACCATCATTATCACTGGGGTCCTGTGCACAAGGCAACTCTTTCCCTGCTCCCAGCTCCCATCTCTGCATGTGGTGCCCTACCTCGGCCCAGCTGCTTGCCCTCTGCTCCTGGTTCCTCCAGCTGGTATCTCTCCTGGGTGCTGCTGCCAAGGCTAAGTTCACCAAGAGTGGCACTCAGCTCTGGGTCTTCAAACTCCAGGGGGCTGAGGAAGGCATCTCCAGCCAGGAGGGGGTCAGCGATGAGAGGAGAGCATGGTGGGGATGGGGAGGAGAGGGAGGAGCGTGGGGACAGGGAGGTCATGGACTTTGGGGTGCCTGACAGGGAGCGCAGGGCCTGCAGGCGGCCGCCTCCCTCTGCCTTCTGAGTCTTGGCCACTTCGTCCTCGTGGATGGTGGTGATGCAGCCCGATGGCCGGAAGCCCGTGGCGCCCTCCAGGAGCAGGAACTCCACCTTGCTCTGCAGCTCTGAGTCCAGCTGCTCAAAGGGGTCATAGTAGAGGTCAGTGAAGCTGGCCGAGGTGGAGGAGTCCAGGCTGGATGCGGCCAGGGAGCCCCGGCTGGATGTGAGGGATCCGGGGCTGCTGCCTGAGGACAGGGACTGCATGCTGGTGGACAGGCTGCGGCACGGAGAGAAGGGCAGTGAGGCACTCAGAGCGCAGTGGGCTGGCAGGGACTTTCTGCCGAGCTCGGGAAAGCACCACAATCTCAGACCCACTTAACTGTCTCTAGGGTAAAGCTTCCACCCTCTTTTAAATGGGGGGGGGGAACTCCCCAAACAACCAAAACAACAACAACAAAACAAACAACCCCCCCACACACCCCGAGACCCCAAGAAACCCAGATAACCAGTCAGTGGCAGGCTGGGATGTGACCCAAGTTAACCGCCTTCAAAGTCCACTTTTTCCTTTCTATTTGTTTCCTAAACCTCCACTGGCCACTTTGCATTTTCAAGATACTTTTCCTTATTTGAATCCAGCCCCAAATAATATTTCTAAATATCTTTCTTGAAATCAACTTCTTTATACTTTAACACATTTATCTTAAAAGGAAACTTTACATCCTAAGTGTCATTTGAAAATCAGTTTCATTTATTGCACATAGAAGGCAACCATTAAAAACAAAATTGGATGAAAACAAAATGCTGTTGTTAAATTCCAGTGATGCACTGTTGCTCACGAGGGAAGGCCCAGGCCTCTCTGTGTTGTACAGGTGGGTTGACAGGTATAAGAGTTGGGTCTTAAGACACACTAGCACACGCCTGTGGCCTCATCCTCTGTGTTATCAGTCTGGGGAGGTGATGGCCCCTGCACTCCCCCCAACACCAGGCCAAGCCCAAGTGCATCAGACTGACCACCTGCTGTGCTTCTAACTGTCCATGATAAAGCCGTGGAGCACAAGTGAAGGTAGAGCCTGGGCTGGGACACTAGGGACCCCTGTGTCTGACCACCCCCAGGGGATAGCAGTGACCCCCACCACTCACCTTTTCAGCTGGGAGTGCAGAGTCGCCACCTGGCGAGTGGCTTCCTCCAGTTCTTTCACCAGCTGGTTCCTCTTACTGTTTAACTTTAATCTGCAGGGAGAGAAGGAGTGAGGGGGTGCCCCTGACAGCCCAGCCCTCCTCCCCCCCTGTAGCTCCCCAAATGGAAGGGTAGGTATACACTCTTACAGATGTACACACAGACCCACAGACACATACACAAGAACTTTCTGGAAGCATTTTACTATGACATTTGGGGAGACACTTATAGTCTGCACATGTGTTATAATCCTACAGTCACTATGGCAGTGGTTCTCGACCTTCCTAACGCCGAGTCCCTTTAATACAGTTCCTGAGGGTAGTGACCCACAGGCTGAGAACCTCTGTGCTATGCTATCACTCCCCTACTGCTGCCTTAATTCAGCCCAACTCAGAAGCTAACATAAGAATGATTCTTACCACTCTACATGTGAGGAAGGTGAGGCTCTTGGAGTTATAAAGAATTTACTTAAAGCTATGGAATTGGTTGCAGAATTAGCCTTCCACTCAATCACTCCTCTCTCCATCCCCTTCCCTCCTTCAGCTAATATTTCCTGCATGCCTACCTCATATAAGACCCTGTCCTTGGCACTAGGGATAAAGCAGTGTACAAAGCAGAACATGCTTCTGCTCTTACAGAGCTGATACGCTACTGGGAGTATTAAAGAAATACCCAAAATAGGGCGGCGCCTATGGCTCAGTGGGTAGGGCACCGGCCCCATATACCAAGGGTGGCGGGTTCAAACCAAACTACAACAAGAACAAAGCCAGGCTTGAAAAGTTGGGGCGGTGCCTACTCTCAAAGGAGTAGGGCGCTGGCCCCATATGCTGGAGGTGGTGGGTTCAAACCCAGCCCCGGCCAAAAACTGCAAAAAAAAATTGTGGCAGGTGCCTGTAGTCCCAGCTACTTGGGAGGCTGAGGCAAGAGAATCACCTAAGCCTAAGAGCTGGACGTTGCTGTGAGGTGCAACACCACAGCACTCTATTGAGGGGGACAAAGTGAGACTCTGTCTCTAAAAAAAAAAAAAAGAAAAAGAAATACTCAAAATATCGTATTGACAGTGTGTTACAGGGTAGGCAGCAGTAGGAAGGAACATAAGAGGACGGGCATAATTTACACTGGAAGGTGAGCCTCTCTGCACGAGTGACTTCAAGTCTGAGAGTGGGACACAGCCTTGTCTGCCCTGTGTCCGTGGCTGCCAGGGGGTCTGCCTTCCCTGCCCCCTTGACCTGGATGTGGGAGGGGGGGTGTTCTGGGCAGTGGGGTGTGAGCCGAAGGGATGTACAATGGGCTGGAATGGTTAGGAGAAGTGGGGGTGTCTGTCTGGTCATCTCTTGGGAGGAGTCTTGTGACTTCAAAGGAGAAGTACCACATTCCTGAAGGACCACACAGAAAGATGCCTGTTCAGTGGGAATACGTGAGTAGACTGTTATTTATTGAGACAGGGTCTTGCTCTGTTGCCCAGGCTAGGGTGGCATGGCATCATCGTGGCTCACTGCAACTTCAAACTCCTGGGCTCAAGGGGATCCTCCTCCCTCAGCTTCCTGAGGAGCTGGGACTACAGGTGCCCACCATACACCCAGCTAATTTCTCCTTTTTTTTTTTTTTTTTTTGTAGAGATGGAATCTTGCTCTTACCCAGGCTGGTCTTGAACTCTTGGCTTCAAGCAATCCTCCCACCTTGACCTCCCAAAGTGCTAAGATTACAGGACCACCGCAGCCAGCCCCTAATGACACATTGTATGAGTAAGAAACAAACTCCTCTTGTGTGAAGCCACAGAGATTTTAGGGGCTGTTTCTTGCAGCAGGTAGATTCTCAACTACTGTAAGAATTTAAGCTGACATAATAAGGACAGGAGTTGTTTAGGGAAAGTGCAGGGGGAAAGAACCTTCCAAGCAGGGGCTGAGCAGAGGCTTTCATCCTGAGGTGATGCTGCTGCTGTGAGGACAAGGGGCAGAAGAAAACCAGGGGCAGAAGAAAACCAAAGGCAGAGCAGAGAGGGAGGCTGCGGTGTCGGAACTCAGACAGTAGGACTTGTGTGATGCTGGAAAAGACAAAGACAGGGCAGGGGCTGGACAAGGGGGCGAGGCAGAGAGAGTCAAAGGGAAGACTGTGAGTTACCACCAGGAACATCTGACCAGACCTGGAGATGGGGCACCTGCTGGCATGGGAAGGCCGAAGGGGGCACCCCGGAAAGAGAAGACTTCGGTTGCAGATGTGTGGACGTGAACACTGAATGGGTGAGCTGCTGTAAAGCTGGGGTCACCACCATGTGGATCATTATATGAATGAGATTATTACCTACTTAGAGCTAATTATTATTATTTTTGTTTTGAGACAGAGTCTCACTACGTTGCCTCCAGTAGAGTGCTGTGGTGTCACAGCTCACAGCCACCTCAAACTCTTGGGCTTAAGTGATTCTCTTGCCTCAGCCTCCCAAGTACCTGGGACTATAGGCATCCACCACAATGCCCAGCTATTTTTTCTTGCATTCATCATTGTTGTTTAGCTGGCCCAGGCTGGGTTTGAACCTGCCAGCCTTGGTGGGTGTGGCTGGCGCCATAACCACAGTGCTACAGGTGCTGAGCCTGATTTTCTTTTTTTTAAGAGCTGATTTCTTTTGTTCCCCCCACCCCCAAATGCATATGTTAAAGCCCAAACTCTCAAAACCTCAGAATGTGACTGTATTTGGAGACAGGACTTTTAGTCAGTCTGTAGTACTTTGTCACGGGAGCCCTAACAGACTAACACAGCATCTTGGGGTAATATATACAGGGGGAAATGAGGCAGGGCCTAGGACCAAGTTCTGAGCACAAATTCCAAGGTTGACGGGACTGGCACCAGGACGCAAGGCAGCCAGAAAGCAGGGGAAGAGGTTGTTAAACATGATGGAATGTCACAGAACTGGAAGCAAAGGTCTGTACCAGGTATATCTGATATGAAAGCCCAATTCAATAACTACCTCTCTGGAGACAAAACACTTATGTTTGGAAGAGACCTCTCGATATAGGTTCCTATGTTAGCCCCCAGCCTCTCCTGAAAGCCTCCTTGGAGGGCAGCTTGTGTGGGCTCCAGGGAGTGTGTCTGGCTCATGGAATGGCTCTCCCTAACCCCTGGAATGGGCTCACTCCAAGATCTAAAGGTCTGACGAGGAAGAGATCCCATCAAGCAAGCATGTGCCCTCCCAAACTCTCAACTTGGGCTGGTCTCCTGTACCCATGAGGATAGTGGTTCTCAGCTTTGGAATGCAAACCACCTGCATTAGAAAGGGGAGTGCTTAGTAAATTGCACACTCCTGGGCCCTACTTCGACCAGCTGAATCAGAAAGCCCAGGGGCAGGGCCTGTGACTCTGACTTTTCATGAAGCCTCCCAGGTGATCTTCTAGCATACTAAGGCTTAGGGGCTGCTGCACCCTCTGGGGATTGCAAGGGGCAGAGCTGTGTCTTGCTGCCCCAGCACCACAAGGAAGTACTCAATATTTGGGGAATGTGTGATGTTTTCCCCAGATAAGAGCTCTGCTGAAAGACCTGCACGATGAATCTCCTATGGACAAATGGGATCTTCTGCTGTCCCCTTGGCCCCTCATGACACCCTGCTGGATAGGGACTTACTGACTTCCTGGACAGGGGAGTGGAACAAGGGCACAGCTAACCCAGCTGGGGGCTGGGAAGAAAGGGCTCATTTCTAGAGAAAAGTCAAGCCACACCATCCCTCCACCAACACACACCCCAGGCTGCCAACACAAGTGCCCTGGAGTGAACACCAGCATTTGCTCTAGACAGATCTGAAAAGCATGGAGGGATGGTTGGGGCACCTCACTGGGCAACTGCACCAAGACATTACAGGAAAGACAGCAGGAGCAGTAGGCAGAGTGGCCTCCGCATGGCTATGGGCCATTTCAGTCCCTGGCGCTGTTCTTCCAGAGTTTTGCCTGAGGCTGGTGGTGGCAGGCAGCAGGCTGGCAGATGGAGCCCATAGGAACAAAATCCTTGACTTTCGATGGCATGGATAAGGCTGTGGGATCTCTGACGCTTGGGAAAAGCAAAGCCCAGAAAGGGTGTGAGTTCTGGGGTCATGGAGCAGCTGGGGCTCTCCTCTTCTCTGTGGGAGAAAAGCCACGGAGGCGTGTTCTGGGAGTAAACGCAGGTCCCCGCTGGTGCTTTGATAAAATGCTGAGGGAACTGGAGCGGGGTGGCCTCCACTTCCTGAGCACAGGGAGGGGTTAGACACCGGCAGCAACACACAGGTGCCGAGGCTGCCCCCCAGCAGTGCCGGGCTTGGCAGGCCAGATGGCATGCGTGTGTGATGCCTGGCACATGCTGGGAGGCTAAGGACACATCAAGCAGAGGACCCAGAAGGTGGGGCTGGAATCCCCACAAGCTGTGGCTTGGCACCTGGGGCGCTGGTTAAAAATGCAAGAGCCTGGGCTGCGTCTCCGGCCTGAAGAATCAGTCCCTGGGCAGAGGCCAGAGAGCCCACATGCTCACAAGCATCCCGCAGGGCTGCACACCCGCTCTGAGGGGAAGGGGTGGGGGCAGCAGAGGGCAGGACAAGGTTCGTGAGGACGCCTGTGATGCTGACTGAGTTATGACTGGGTTTTGGCAGGGCCGGCAGGCTGCCTTTCCTGGGTGTGTCTATTCCTGTCCTCAAAGGCACCTTGAATAGGAAAGGCTGTGTGTGAAGGTGAGGAGCATAATAATCCCTTTTTGATAGAGAGAAAAAAGAGAAAGAGAGGAGGCGGGGGAGGGAGAGAGAGAAACTGACACTAAAAATAAAGATACACACACGGGGAACAAAGAGGCAGAGACCGAGAGAGGAGGGAAAAACCCCAGAGTTAGAGAGTGAACATAGACGGACGAATGTGGAGCTTTAAGGAAACAGCTGCAGATACGACAATCACAGCTGGGTGGGTTTCCCTTCTCCCTACTGTGGGAGGCTCACAGCCATCAGTATGGTGCCCCATGCCCACCTTCTGGGGCTCCCTCCCCAGTCTCCTTTCAGGGCTTCCTACCCACATCTTGCTGCCTCCCCCACTCCTGGATTTGCCCAGAGTCCCCTGCCCTTGAGGACTCCCGAGCAGTTGCCTGAGCAGCACCTATGCGGCAGTGTTAACTCATTGCTCCGCAGACCTTTGCAGGATGTGGTGGAAGGCAATAATCAAAGGTCATTTGCATGGGCAGCAGCTGACAGTGAGCATGGCCTCTGGAGCCAGCAAGCTTGGGGGCTTCTAATCTTGGCTCTGCCACTCGGTGATGTCAGCTGAGCCTCAGTTTCCTCATCTGTAAAATGGGGACCAGCCTCAGGGTTAATAGTTTTAAACGAGATGACATAGGTTATAGAGTCTGGCACAAGATGCCAGCTTTTACATGTCATATATTTTAGGGGTCCCTAAGAGAACCTCCAATCTTGCTTTGAAGAAGCCAGTGTTTTGGGCAGTGCCTGTGGCTCAAAGGTGTGGGGCACCAGCCCCATATGCCGGAGGTGGAGGGTTCAAACCCAGCCTCGGCCAAAAACTGCGGGGAAAAAAAAAAAAGAAGCCAGTGTTTTTATAGCAGGGAAGAGCCTCAATTCACAATGTGGTCTAAGGGCCTTCAGACTATGTAGGTATTCAATGCGATTATAGCAAACCCTTAGTTAATGTCATCAATAGGTTCCTGGAAACTGATTTTACTTTATTTTTATTAAATCATAGCTGTGCACATTAATGCAATCATGGAGTATTGGAAACTGATTTTAAATAAAACAATATGCAGCAGGTACTTAAATTAACTTCAGTCCCAGGGAAAGCAGGACAGTCTTGGTGCTAAAGGTGACTTCTAGCATGTACTTCCAATTATTCAATCTCTCCCCTTTTCATCCTCTCCTGCCTACCCGGAGGTGGGTCAGGGCTAGTCAGCCATGCCAGCCAGCAGAGGATGGAGGAGAGGAAATGGAGACACTGCAGACATCCATCTAGCAGACCCAATAACGTGCTTGGTGGGAGCAATTCCCACCATCGACCCGTCAAGAAAGTCTCTGTAGCCAGGGGAGGCCAGGCAGAGGCTGGTCGATGTGACCCACCTGGTACCATGCCAAGTGCAAGAGGGGCTCACTCAATTGCTAGGCTGGTACCACACGCAGGGGGCCTTAGGGCACCAAGGTTCCCTCAAGGATCCATCACAGGGTAACATAGGATTTCTGGGCTGCTTCAAATCTGAGGCACAGGCACGCTTACCTGTTTTACAACCTGAGATGCTGCCTCTGATTTCACAGAAAAAGGTATTTCCTTGCTGATTCCTGGCTACCCCACCCCACACAGAAACATTTGAAAGTCACTAGCTTTAATTCTAAGCTCCCAAAGGGCAAGAACTTTGCTGAATAAAGTCTGCTGCAAACCAAACAAAATAAAAATCTAGGAAGAACTGATTTAAACGTCAGGGGCGAGGAAGCATGTCTTATATATTAATTCTGAATCCCTCAAATTGCTTTGCACACACAAAACGTGCAGCAAAACACCTCTCAAATAAATGAATAAACTCTGGCGATGGACAGAAATACTGAATGAATGAACGTGAAGCTGCGGAGGGCAGCACCCCCTGGGCACAGAGTTGCATTCTGCTCAGTGTGGGGGTGCAGGTTGCTGGTAGGACACTGAAGGAAATAAAGACAAAGTCTATTATGAGGTTTGGGCCAGAGAACATGAACCAGTAGCGTTTAGGTTATACCAAGTCCATAGATGAAATTGGCTCATGGTATTTTTTTTGGATTTTGATTAGTTGCTAATATGTAAAAATTAAAACTTCAAACAACTCTTTTGCTTGAAATACAGGGGCCTCTGGCAGGGCAGGGTCTGCCATTCATTGGAGCGGGGAGACAGCCTCCTGCTTTAGTCCAGTGGGTCTGTGCCCTCCAGTCTGACACGGTCCACGTCCACGTGGGTCTCCAGCACTCTATGTCCCGCTTGGCCCCCAGTGGCATGCCAGTTTGCAACCTCCATCCACACCAGTGCTTTTCAAACTTCAACCTGCATACTAATCAATTTGGTGGGCATGAAAAGGAAGGAAACGGTAGAGAGGAAGACACGAGACGCAAAGACAGGACGCACTATTTAGTGAACCTAGTGGTAGGTCACAATATAAAATGTGCATCACTGTGACAAAGTCGGAAAAGGACTGCTCTAAGTTATGTAGTGCTGTGGCTTAGTCAGCAGATTCACATTTGAAACCTGCCCCTAAGCAGACTTTTTGGTAATGTGATTCACTGTGTAAAATACCAGGGTAGCTGGTTCTGGATGGTGAATCCTCCTCCCTTGACTTGCTACTTGGGTGAGATGTGAGAACCTCTACTCTAAGTGTGGTCAGGGCAGAGCGCAGGTGCCCCAGGGGGTCCCACTTGTGCCTCCCCGCTGTTGGGACCTGGAGGACAGATGAGCAGTGAAAGAAGGGTCCCAGGCCCCCCCGGCCCTGGCGCCCACCTCTCCGTCAGCGCCTTGCTCTGGGTGTCCCGGGCCGCCTGCAGGTCCTTCTCCAGCCGCTTCCGGGCCATCTCCAGCTGCTCCACCTCCCCCTGGGTCCACTTCCTCGGGCTGATGAAGCGCATCTCCTTCAGCAGCTCCTCCTTCTCATTGATGAGGATCAGTCGGTCCCTCTCGGAGTCCAGGACCCCAGGCCACGCCTCACTGTCCAGCTTGGCCAGCTGAATCTTCAGGTTGGCGATCCTGGGGGCCAAAAAGGCAAGCATGACTGGGTGCCAGGTGGCACTTTGGGAACAGGGAGACAGAGGCGTGTCCAAGGTCTCAAGGCAAGAGGAACCATGACATCCTCACAGCCATGTCACCCCAGTGGAGTGCTGTGGTATCAGAGCTCAAACTGGTGGGCTTCAGAGATCCTCTTGCCTCAGCCACTTGAGTAGCTGGGACTACGGTCGCCCTCCACAATGTCCGGCTAGTGGGCTTTTTCTTTTTCTATTTTTAGTAGAGACGGGGTCTCGCTCTTGCTTTGGCTGGTCTCAAACTCTGGAGCTCAAGCAATCCACCTGCCTCCCCTCCCAGCCTGCCAAGATCACAGGCGTGAGCCACCACGCCCAGCTCCCTCAGAGCAATCTTAGGTGGCTATCATCTTCCTTGAACCTGTTGTTACCTAAACAAACACATGTGTGTGCCTACCACGTGCCAACAGTGAAGCAGGCTCTGCAGGGACAGGGTATGGATACAAGTAAGGTAATGTCCTTGTCTGGACACAATAAACCTGGCTCAGTAGGGACTTGGATTCAGTACCAGGCAGGAACCTCTTACCACCAGCTGTGTGACCCCAGGCAAGTCACTATCTCTCTGAAAGGAATAACAAAACTTCCTTCCTCTTGGAGTTGTGGTCGAGGTTTAGGACATAATCTGTAAACCCTCAAAGCACAGTATTTTGCACACAGTAAGCCTTCCTTCAGTAAATATTTCTATTGCTACTATTGTTACCACCGGGTGTGACCACTTACTAGGTGTGTAACACTGGCAAACTCCCTGGGCCTTGAACATGAGAAAAACAATTAATCATCTACCAGAATGGTTGTGAAAATCAGTAATAAAGTATTCATGATGTCCAGCGCACAAGTACGGAGTAAATGGCAGTCCTAGAGCACAAGGACTACAATTACTGACTGTGTGCTCTCAGTTCAGAAAGCAGTGGTAGTGCCGTATGCACAGCTGTAGATTTGGGATCAGAGGCCTTTGGCTGAAGTCCTGGCTCTGGTCTTCTTGACAGAAGTAACCATTTCTTGGGTGGCACCTGTGGCCCCACATACTGAGGGTGGCGGGTTCAAACCCAGCCCTGACCAAACTGCAACAAAAAAATAGCAGGGCATTGTTTCAGGGAAGCCCCAGGAGTTTGAGGTTGCTGTGAGCTGTGACACACGGCACTCTACCGAGGACCACAAAGTGAGACTCTGTGTCTTTAAAAACAAATAAAATAAAATAACCATTTCTTTTATTAGGGGTGTGTGGTGTATGTGCAATTGAGTTATAGTGATTGCGTGTGTTAGGTAAAGAACCTCTTTAAGTGACCATTTCTGGGTTTTGTTTTTTTTTTGAGACAGATTCTCACTATGTCACCCTCAGTAGAGTGTTGTGGCATCACAGCTCACAGCAACCTCAAAGTCTTGGGCTTAAGTGATTCTCTTGCCTCAGCCTCCCAAGTAGCTGGGACTATAGGCAACTGCCACAACACCTGGCTTTTTTTTTGTTGTAGTTGTTTAGCTGGCCCAGGCTGGGTTCAAAACCGCCACGCTCAGTGTTATGTGGCTGGCGCTGTGACCACTATGCTATGGTGCTGAGCCTAAGTGACCATTTCTTAAGAAATCATTTTGGCGGCTTGGCGCCTGTAGTTCAGTGGTTAGGGCACCAGCCATATGCAGTGGGGCTGGTAGGTTCAAACCCGGCCAGGGCCTGCTAAATAAGAACAATAACAAAAATAACAAAAAAATAGCTGGGTGCTGTGGCAGGTGCCTGTAGCACCAGCTACTAGGAGGTTGAGGCAAGAGAACTGCTTAAGCCCAAGAGTTTGAGGTTGCTGTGAGCTGTGATGTCATCACACTCTAGTGAGGGTGACATAGTGAGACTGTCTCAAAAAAAAAAAGGAAAAAGAAATCATTTTGGTGTGATGAGTCTCTAGTACAGCACCTGATATACTGCAGGCACTTAATAAATGTTAAAGCAAGGAGCTGGCAACCCAATCTCTTAACTTCTCTAAGACGCAATAGCCTCTCATCTGTGAGGTGGGGATGATGAATGTACCTACAGGGTGGGTTATGATGACCAAATGAAAACAGCACTAACTAGCTCTTTACACATTGCCAAGTGTTATATAGACATTAAGTGTTACTATCACTGGGCTAAAATGAGATTCACAGTATAACTAAGAAATACCTAAAAACAATCATGAGGGCGGCGCCTGTGGCTCAGTGGGTAGGGCGCCAGCCCCATATACTGAGCGTAGCAGGTTCAAACCCAGCCCCGGACAAACTGCAACAAAAATATAGCTGGGTGTTGTGGCAGGCGCCTGTAGTCCTAGCTACTCAGGAGGCTGAGGCAAGAGAATCGCCTAAGCCCAAGAGCTGGAGGTTGCTATGAGCTGTGTGATGCCATGGCACTCTACCGAGGGCGATAAAGTGAGACTCTGTCTCTACAAAAAAAAAAAAAAAAAAAACCAATCATGATGTGATCCTGTAGGACTTGGCCTTGGCAAAGAACCTTCAGCTCTTATGTCCTGTTCTTACCCCATTCCTAAAGGATGGATAAGACAAGCCAGGCACAGTGGCTCATGCCTGTAATCCTAGTAGTTTGGAAACCTGAGATGGGAAGATTGCTTGAGGTCAGGAGTTTGAGACCAGTCTGAGTTTGAGACCATCTCTATAAAAAATGGAAAAATTAGCCAGGTGTGGTGGTATGTGCCTACAGACCCAGATGCTTGAGATTGCAGTGAGCTATGATGATGCCACTGTACTCCGGTCTCGGTGACAGAGTGAGACTCTGTCAAAAGAAAAAGAAAAAAAAAAAATACAGGAGTCATTGGCTTCATTGGACAGGTGCCCAGGGAGGAAATGGGGCACCTAAGACTGTGGATCATAAACACGGCCAATCCTTGTGGAGAGCTCAGGACTCCAGTTCCATCTTACCTACAGACAAAGTAGCCAAATTCTTGTTTTATCAAAGCAATGCTGGAGATAAGATTACCTATGATGTGTAGCAAAAATTCCAGATAGAGAAACATATCAAGGTTTTTCCATTCCCCAGACAAGTGTCCCTGTAGGAATTCTTACACAGTCATTATACAGTCAACCCCAGGTATCCATGTGGGTTGGTTCCAGAACCCCTGTGGATATCAAAATCCACCGATGCTCAAGTTCCTTATATAAAATAGCTTAGCATTTGCATATAACCTATGTACATCCTTGCATCAATGTCCAGATTACTTATAATAACTAATACAATGTAAATGCTATGTAAATAGCTATACTGTATTTAAAAGTTTGTATTATTTTTTATTGTTGTATATGGTATTATTATTGTTTTTTTAAGAGGGATTCACTATTTCACCCTCAGTAGAGTGCCATGATATCATAGCTCACAATAAACTCAAACTCTTGAGCTCATGTGATCCTCTTGCCTCAGCCTCCCAAGGAGCTGGGACTACAGGTGCCCACCACAATGCCCGGCTAGGCTAGTTTTTCTATTTTTAGTAGACACGGGGTCTTGCTCTTGCTCAAGCTAGTCTCAAACAGCTGAGATCAAGCAATCCACCTGCCTTGGTACCCCAGAGTGCTAGGATTATAGGTGTGAGCCACTTATTATTTGTTTATTTATTTGCCACTTATTATTTTTTCATTGTTTTTTTCCCCCCTGAATATTTTCAAATCCTTGGTTGGCTGAATCCACAGATGTGGAACTTGCTGATACAGAGGGTCAAATGTAGCTCATTAACTTTCATAATCATGTATACAGTCTGGCTTTGGGACAATTTTGTAGCTGTCCTCCAGCACTTTGAGAAGAGTGACATGGTAAGGTCTGGCAGGGGCTCCATCACACAAAGGACATTGAGGAGTGACTGACAGTTTCTTCGGTGTACTTCCAGGGGGTGTTTCCTATACCAGTGTTCCTTAAACTTGAGGTCAAACATCCTTTGGAGAATCCAAAGAAAACTTCTAGTTGTTCTGCTAAGAAATACAATGTAGGACAAAGAAATAAAACCAACCCAAGTGTTCATCGATACACGTGTGGATTAATAAAATGTGGTGTGTGTGTACCAGGGAGTACTACTCAGCCATAAAAAAAAATGGTGAACAACCCGGATGGAACTCAGTCCATTCTTCTAAGTAGAGTTTTGCAAGAATGGAAAAACAAACACCACTTGTGCTCACTCTTAAACTGGAACTAATCAATCAACACCCACGTGCACATTTGGAAGCTTTGGAAAGCAAGCAGGCAGGAGGTGGGAGGAGGGAAGGGGTAAATTCACATCTAACAGGTACAACGCATACTGTCCAGGAGAGGGATAACTTTGACTCAAACTGTACAAAAGCAATTCACGTAACCAAAACGTTTGTACCTCCATAATAATCTGAAAATTTTAAAAAAGGAATGCAATGTGACAAAACCAGCATCCAGTGGTCAGACCTTCCTTCCAGTCCTGCAGTCTCTGCTTTCCTACAGAGCAGGCTGCTCTGTCCTTTAGCTTTGTGTGGAAAGGAAAGCAAGAAGCTGGATTCACTCGGGTGAGCCGGGAAGTTCCGTGATGAGAAGTTTAATGGCTCAACCCCTGAAAGGAAGACTTTAGTCCTTTGGTCTTTCTAGGACTGATAATGTATGATAGGTATTACCACAGGCTGGAATAGAGCCAAGGTTCAGAGTGAACCCCTGCAGAGGGGCAAGAAGTAGCTGTTCAAAACCTGCTGTTTTGTTAGACCCTAGGAGGAGCTGCAATAGTCCACAGGACATCTGTTTCTTTCTACCAGACCAGTAATCAAACTTCTTCC
This sequence comes from Perodicticus potto, assembly GCA_963574655.1. Classification (NCBI taxonomy): domain Eukaryota; kingdom Metazoa; phylum Chordata; class Mammalia; order Primates; family Lorisidae; genus Perodicticus; species Perodicticus potto. The sequence goes on from CAUYRH010154912.1 coordinate 38,035, forward strand.
ATTGTTAATAATACCAATTTATCTTTGGGAAACCATTCCTCCCATACTTTCAAGTCATTTGGTTCCTACAAGACTGACCATTTCCAGTGTCAGGCACATGACCCATGTCTGGACTTTTGAAGAATTCTAATTTCCTCTACTCTCTACTGTCCTGAAACAATGATTGTATTAGAGATGCATTGGCTTTTTTTTTTCCTTTTTTTTTTGAGATAGAGTCTCACTTTGTTGCCTTCTGTAGAATGCCATGGTGTCATAGTTCATAGTAACCTTAAACTGGGCTCAAGTGATCCTCTTGCCTCAGCCTCCCATATAACTAGGACTATAGGTGTCTGCCACAAAGCCCGGCTATTTTTAGAGACCAGGGTCTTGGTCTTGCTCTAGCTCAGACTGGTCTTGAACTCCTGAGCTCGGGCAATCTACCAGCCTCAGCCTCCCAGAGATTATAGGCATGAGCCACTGCGCCCAACCACACTGGATTTTTTTAGTAAACCAAAACCACTGAGTCTGTGTAATATCACTTCAGTCCCTAGAATCAGCTATGCCTGAACCTAGCTAATACCAGGATTTGGGGATTAAAGAAGCTAATAAGTTCCCCCTCTGGGGGGGTATGGTGGTGGTAGTTAGGTAGACAGAGTGTCATTCTGTTGTTGCCAGGGCTAGAGTGCTGTGGTGTCAGCCTAGCTCACAGCAACCTCAAACTCTAAGTTTAAGCAATCCTCCAGCCTCAGCCTCTTGAGTAGCTGAGACTACAGGTGCCCACCACAATGCCTGACTAGTTTTTCTATTTTTCAGTAGAAATGAAGTCTCACTCTTGCTCTGGTTGGCCTCAATCAAACTCCTCAGATCAAGTAATCCTCCTGCCTTGGCCTCCCAAAGTGCTAGGATTACAGGCATAAGCCACCATGCCTGGCCAATAAGTTCCCTTTTTTTGTTTCTCTGGTTTCTATCAGATTTCTGTCATTGCTGCAAAGAATTCTGCTATTTAGAGTTGTCAGGGGGGCGGAATTGGGCAAGACCCCTTTCTCTGCAGCCTGGCTGAGAAGGTCCATAGGCCAGGCAACTTAATCTAAGGAGGTATGGATGCAATGTGCCTAGTTCTATTAACCACCACGATGCCCAGCCTTATCCTGTTCCTTCCCAATAAGGCTGGCTTGGTGTATAGGCAGATCGTGAACACAAAGCCAGATAGTCCAGGGTTCAAATTCTGTCTTTTATCACCTGGAAAAGTCACGAAACATCTTGGGCCTTACTTTTCTCCTAACATGGCAATGTAAGATAGACCCTGTGCCATAAGGTTGCATTTAAAATCAAGTGAGAAATGGTGTGTGCAAATGTGTTAGTACAATAAACAATCTGTGCCTCTAACGTATTCTAAAAATGTCAGCTTTAACTGTTATTTTATGATAGTAGGACACAACTGCTTAGGATTCTTTGTAGCCACAGCACATCTACATCCCTGTAGTCATACACTGTTTAAAAGCATCACTTGCTCCCAGTTAAGCAGGTGACACGAAGCAGCTAGTGCCCATAGTCTTTTCAGCCTGATGCTGAGACTCCAGTTGTGCTCCCTCTACCCAAACTGCTTACAGGATCATCAGACAACTTGGTTATAGACACCAAGACAGGCAAGTGGACACAAAACTAGGTTTTGATGTTAAACAAATCTGGGTTCAAAACATGAGCTCCATTCTCCATTTAGTGAAGTGTCCTGGGTGTGTCATTTCTTTTCTGAATTTTAGAGAGGATTAAAATATAAAGATTATAATATTTGTCTTCATAATCTGCGCAAAAACTAAACAAGATGAGGAATAGAGAAAGCCAGGCACAGAGCAGGAATTCTACAACAGTGGTTATGATTATTGGAACCATCCTGGGGCTGCTCCCAAGCCCTAGTTACCTTCTCTTAGCCTCTTCGTATCGAAGGCGTAATCTGACCTTCTCTGCCAACTGATTGTTGCCATTTGTGCCGAACTGGAGGAGAAAAACAAAGTTGGGAATTACACGGCTGTTGTGACTGGTGCTGAGCTGGGTTTCAAGAGCTCATGGGAGACGTGACAGCTTGCGTGGGCAGTAGCCAAGAATAGCCCCCAGTGACTGGGCCAGCTGTGCGGATCTCAGGGAAGCTGGTTAAGCAAAAGCCCTTTCCTTCCTTCAGGCCATGGGACAGCCCCAAACTCAGACATCTTTCACTTCGAAAATAGAAGCCGAGGGCCCAGAAATATCATCTTGCAGCTCCAAATGGCTTGGAGCCAATTCAAGCCACAGAAGCGTAGAGGACAGGTGGTGAGGAGGAAACAGGGACAGCCAATAAATACACAAGAAAGCCATTCCGGGGGTGCTGGGGAAGGGTCACTGCAGCACTCAGAGAGGACGCACTCAGAGGGAGACACTAGGTGAGCAGGTAGAAAGCCCTCGAACTTAGGAGGAGGCACACAGTTTCTTCACAAATACTTCAGCCTGCAGGCGGCTTGTAGCTGGACACACGGGTGGTGTGGGGAAGGGACAGCCACTCTCGCAGTGCCAGTCTGTCAAAGCAGCAAGAAGCTACTACAAGGCTCACCGGATCACACACGGACATAGCTTCTCTTCACAAGTGGGAAGACAGCTATGGAAATCAGACAGGAATAGCATTCAGCCACAGAGGCTAGGAGGAGGCAGATTTGTTCAGTGTCCTCCTCACTAGGAAGACAAAAGTGCTGCAAAAGTTACAGATCTCTGTGGGTCAGCCCTACTCTAATGCATTCCCCGAATTGCATCTGGGCAGCACTTTCACTATTCATAACTAGGACAGGACTGAGCTTTGGAACTTGGAGTCGAGCAGCTGTCTGAAAGCTGCATGCATTGTTTTGGGACTAACAGGAGGAAAATATCCTTTGCTTTCCAGCTGGTGAAAGACAAACAGAATGGAACCGCAAAATAGTATTTAAAAAAAAGAGAGAGAGAGAGAAAGGCACTTCGTCCTTTAAAAATGCTTTCTGTGCAGCATCTAGAGATATAGGCACCTGGCCAGGCCATACCAGCACTGTGACGTCTGTCCTTGCTGGGTTTTTTCTCCACACCATCATGTCATATCCTCCTGGGGCCAGGAGGTCTACAAGGGAACAGAACTCCAGAGGGCTGACAGCAGCCAGACCCCCAGGTGAGCAATGTGAAGGCAGCTGCCGTCCCTTGGGAGGCCCCCGTACTCACACTTCCTGAGATGTCCGTCTGGGAGCTCACGTCCAAGTATTGTTTTGGCAGCGGGAAAACGGAACTCTCCAGAGAGCTGCTGCTGGACCACAAGTCTGAGTGAGACCCTCTGTCGGTGCGGAAGTCATCCTTCAGCATGGCAAGGCTCTGCAGGACAGAGGATAGGGATGGTGACGCTCCTTCATGGGAGGCAGCTCTGGGTCTGCCACGCTTCTCTCTCTACCTCCCCTGATGTCAGAGACCCATGTTCGCCCACATGTCCTTCTGGTCCTACGGAGAGCTGGCAGCAGGCAGGTCCTTACTGTGTATCAGGTTCTGTGCAAGGGCCTTTATGTGGGAGAGACTGTGTGGTTGCTGACTCTGGAGCCACGCTGCCCGAATTGGAACTCCTACTTTGCTACTGCTGAGCTGTGTGATCTGAACTAGCTGATTATCCTCTCTGTGCCTCAAGCTCCCCGCCTGTAAAATGGGGATCGTCACATTTTCTGTCTCACAGGACTATCATATTACTTGGACAAGGTGACAAGTATAAAACACTTCTAGCTAATACAGCCCATATTCAGTAACTGCCAGCTTCACCATGAGCTTACTGAGTCCCGACAGTCCTAGGAGGAATGATCTATGATTATCCCCATTTTATTGGAGAGGCCAGCAATTGACAGAACCAGGATTGGGATCTTATCCGTCTGACTTGAGGTTCTTGCTCCCCACTGCAAATCACAGCAGGAACATGCCTCACTGTCCACAAGTGCCTCATCTGAATGTTCTCACTGGGCTGCTGTCCTGGGCAGGGGCTTCGAAACTGTTCTATTGTAGAGCACACAGCTTTCTTTGCTAAGTAACTTACAGCCTCCCTGAGTCTCAGACTCCTAATCTGCTAATGGGAACCAGAATAAAATATCTCAGGGGTCAGAGTGGTTCCTGTGAGGAGAGGTGGTAGGTATAGGGGTAAGGGAATAGGCTCCGAGGAAAGGATGGCTATGTCATTTACTCTCTGAGATATATAGCCTTTACCTGCATAATGGAGATAAACTGGGGTTGAAGTAAGAGATAGGTGAGGCACAATGTGTGCAAAGTGTTTAGACAATTGCCTGGCACATTAAATAACATCGACTATAATGTGCTCAGTTCCTAGCACAGATTCAGAACACAAAATAAAATGGGTATAGAGATGAAACATTTTGAAGTCTAAACCATCTCCCTACATTTAGTTCTTTGAGAAAGTAAGTGAGGTGACTGGAGATCGTGTCTAGGACAGCCTGTGGACTAGGCTAGACGGCTTCCATTCCAACTCTTCCACTACACTACCTGTGTGACCTTAGGCAAGTCACTTAATACTGCTGAGCCTCCATTTCCTCCTCCATAAAATGGAACGGAACGCCCAAGAAGGCTGGTAATGAGAACACGGTGACCTGAGCAGCACGTGGGAGCTGGCACACAGGGGCACTCAGGAGAAACTGAGATGGGAACGTGCATACCTTAATGAGATCTTGCTTTTCCTTTTCCCCACAGGTGATGGCCTTTTTGATGGCTTTTGTTTCTCTCAAGACAGCCTGAGCTTCATCCAGTTTATAGCTGCCCTGAGTATCAGACATTTTCTTATCGATTCTAGGAGACAGTTAATGGGAAAGGTCAGTCTTAGATAGGGTGACATGGGACAGGGTCCCACTGCACATCCCAGAGTACATGGCTGCAGGAGTAACATTGCTCCTGAAGCCAAGGTCCTAGAACATCAGCTCTCACAGAAAGCCTTCATCATCACCTCCCTGGGTCCGCCAGGCTGCACAGGGGATTCCCATATACATGGCATGTAGCTGTGAGATTGCAGTCATTATAATGCATGATAATTTAGTTATGTGATGGCATCTTTGACCTGACTCTGGCAGGCTTAGGAGCCAGGAGCTACCTGGCACAGAACAGTTCTTTAATTTGAGTCTCTCAGCCTTAGCACTCAGGACATTTGCGGCTGCATCATTCTTTGTTGTACTGAGGGCGGGCTGTTCTATGCATTGTAGGATATTTAACAGCATCCCTGGCCTCAGGTTGTGACAACCAAAAATGTCTCCATGTATTCCCTAACATCCCTGGAGAGGGAGAGAGGAAGTAAAATCATCCCATCAAGAATTGCTTCCTTTTTTTTTTTCTGAGATAGAGTCTCACTCTGTCACCCTGGGTAGAATGCCGTGGTGTCATCATAGCTCACAGCAACCTCAAATTCCTGGGCTCCAGTGATCCTCTTGTCTCAGCCTCCCAAGTAGCTAGGACTACAGGTACCTGCCATGATGCTCTGCTGGTTTTTCTATTTTTAGTAGAGACCAAGTCTCTTGTTCAGGCTGGTCTTGAATTCCTGAGCTCGGGCAATCTACCTGTCTTGGTCTCCCAGAGAGCTAGGATTACAGGTGTGAGCTACCACTCCTGGCCAAGAATCAGTTTCTTTAATAAGCACATGTTGAGTTGATGAATATATGAAGAAAAGGTTAGGAGGACAAATGACTCCCAGACCTACTGCCCGTTAGCATGACCTTGGGCATGTCTCTCTAGCACATGCAGCCTCAGTTTCCTCCCCTAAAAAAAAAAAGACCCGGATAAAGTAATCTGCCAGGCCCTTGTTTATAGAGTTGTTAGGAATGCCAAATGAGATAAAAGATGGAAAATTTTGCCCTGAACTAGGAACTTCTGTACAGATAGAAGCAATTAAAACACTAGCCCAGAGAGCTTATAGGCTCATCTGGTCCCTACATATAGGCTCATTTTGAAGGGGTGGGGGAGGATTAAGATAAACAAAGCTACAGGTCTGGATGTAGTTTTCTGAAGGTCAGACCACACCGGAGATGGGGTCTGGGTGCTGAACTTGTGGAGAAGGAGGTTGTGGTATGGGGAAGGTCCAGGGGCAGGGACACGTTTTCACTGCTGGACACTTTTGCCAAAGGCTAGGCCTGAGGTTTCAGGCCAAGATGGGGAAAAGGAAGTTTCACAGTCTGAGGGAACACCACAAACCCATTATTTCAGGAGGACAAACTGCTCACAGGCATTCCTCTGCGGTTACCTGCCACAGGCCAAACTGTCCTGGGCTCAAAATAACCTGAGCAGGGAATCACTCAGAGGAACAGTTTCCACCCTGGCCTCACTGTCTGCGCCAGCAAGCAGAGGACAGAAGAGGCGGACAGCACGGTCTCAACATCCTTCCCCACCCCGTGGGTAGTTCAGCCTCCGCAGAGGGAAAACAAAGCCCCATTTGTGTGTCCTCACTAAAAATAGCCTGTCTATTCCTTTCGAGGACTTAGGCCCAGGCAGGCCTGCCAGGGCGGCTAAGACTGGTCTCAGATTTAGTCTGAAGAATTAGTCTAAGGGAGCTTTCCCCAGCACAGCCCTGCCTAAGATGCCCCGTGGAAAGGTGGCATCCGCCAGGATTGGAGGTGACCCTGCCACAGATGTGGGGTCGCAGCATAGGAGAGACGCTGTTTGTTGGAGGGCGTCTGAGGGTTGGGGGTTCTGGGGAGGGGGAGGGGGCTCTGCCAAGCTGTCCTCTGCCAACAGGGTGAGAATGGCTTTGAATCCCCAGCAGGATGGGACAGAAGTGGTTTGTCTGCTGGGCCTCCGACAGCCTCTACCTGATTTCTTCCAGGGCCTTAGCAACCCAGGCTCTGGAATTTGGCTCCAGAGAGTGGCTCTGAGAGGGAACGCTCTCAGGATGGAGCTGGGGTGAGGGTGGTAGGGGGGAAAACAAAGGGTCACCATTATGTACTCCGTGAATGAAACTTTCTCTTTTTTTTGAAAGGAAAGAAAGATGTGTGCATGTGTTTTCAAATTTCCAAATCCCTCAGCTGTCCTTTCTCTGAGGCCTCTAGAGATTCACGCCCAGTGGCTGGAACAGAGGCTCCAGCAGCGGCTCTCTCCTCCGGTCTTGTCCAGATAACTCGTGCCTGGGCATGGTGGCTCCTGGGATGCGCAGAGATGCTGCTCTTCCCCCCTCCCACAGGAACGAGATGCCTGGTCTCCGTTCTTTCCTATCTATACTTTGGGATCCAGGGAGCCCAAAGTCCCAAGGCTTTGTCTTGATTTTTCTTTTCAATCTCCTATAAGAGGCATCCTTCCATCCTCTGTCTTTCTTTTTAAAACTACGGTTGCAAACTATGAATTGAACACATGGTTTCATAGCACAAAGTAACTCAGCTAGGATAATGAAGAAATCTCAGCTAGTGTAATCACAATCATGACAGGTGACACAACTGCTCTTATGAAAAAACAGAGCTGTATTTTGTCTGCAAGTCAGCTTCTAAGATTGAAAATTACATTTGGTCAAAGTTATCCTGGAAACTCCTTAAGGATGAGTTTTACCTTCCCCTGTGTAGCTAAGAAGTAAAAGTGACCAGATAGTCCCCTGCCATACCCTGAAAAGAATTCCAAGGGAGCTGGGAAGGGATCTTATACTTTCCAGGTATGGGAAGGGGGTTTATTATTACTATAATGCTAGGAAGGGACACATTAGGAACCAATAGTTCTGTGCCCAGATCCAGGTCAGACACTTGCTAGGTGGCCTTGGCTCTATTTTTAACACTGTCAGTGCCCTCATCTATAAAACAGGGCAGAACAAAAACTCTAAAGTGTGGGTAAGGAGAACGAAATGAGGTAGCTAATGTGAAGTGTTTACCCAGCACAGTGTCTAGCACAGGGCAGGTGGATGTACAGTTCATCCCAGTTCCCATCCAAGCAGGCAACCAGCCAGAGGTCATTACCCCGCCCCACTCTCACCCAGCCCTCCCTCCATGCCAGCTCCCATCACAAACTTGACATGGATTATCCGATTCAATATTTACAACCACTCATTTTTCACATAAAGAAATTGAAGTTCAGAGGAATTAAGTCACTTCTTTCCCTCCCTCCCTCCTTTCCTTCCTTCCTTCCTTTCTTACAAAGTCTTACATTGTCACCCTCACATTGTCATTGTAGCTCACAGCAACCTCAAACTCTTGGGCTCAAGTGATCATCTTGCCTTAGCCTCCTGAGTAGCTGGGACTATAGGTGTCTGCCACATGCCTGGCTAATTTTTAGAGACGGGGTCTTGCTCTGGCTCAGGCTGGTCTGGAACTCCTGAGCTCAGGTGATTGACCTGCCTCAGTCCCCCAGAGCACTAGGATTCCAAGTGTGAGCCACTGCGCCCAGCCTAAAAAAAGTCACTTTTTGAAGGAACCAGGAAACTGGGACTTGAATCTGTGCCATCTGCCTCTTGAAGCTACATTCCTAACTCCTTCCACCGAGATGCACATTAAAGCAGCGGCCTTCCTCCACACTGGGTGCTGAGCCAGGCTTCCGGCTAAGGAGCGTGGGCGGCCAGAGCTGCGAAGGAGTTTTATCTGGGCCTGATATCGAACACGGGGCAAGACAGACGGGAGAAAAAGGAGGCTTGTCTTTGGGGTTTCAGCATCAGCTTACCAGATGACAAGAAATTTTCAATGCTGCTACAGGGTGACAAAGTGGTAAAACAGGTTTGCGGTGGCTCAGAGAATAATGGGGAGTGTTCTAACCAGAAGCTCATGAGGATTGCAGGAGCGGGGAGGAGGGAGAGAGCACATTAGGTAAGCTCGTGTGGGAGAGAGCAGCTTGTAAATTATGTGCTCAGAAGGTGCTCCTCTGAAAGTGGAGGACTGAGGCTTAAGTAGGTCAATAAGAGGACTTTTCTAATCTCACACTATTGCCTTGACCTGTCATTGGTGCTACTGAAGATTACCAAGAAGCATAAAGTATGGTCCCCGGCTTTGTTGAGTTTAGAATCTGGTTTGATAGGATTAGCATATGTATACATACATATATAAATGATGTACAGTAGCACCTCCACAGTTGACCACCATCTTCACTTGATCTAATTTTCACAGATCAGACATGCACCACATGTACTCAATGGAAGTTCTTTATGTTGACCACCTCCGTAGGTTGACCAGTTTGTTAGTCTCTTGTGTGGTCAACTTAGAGAGGTTCTACGGTAGTATACACAATATAGATGGAAACAGACATATATAAAGCCCTTACTTAATTATTTGAGACAGAGTCTTGCTCTGTTGCCAGGGCATGAAGGTAGTGGCATCATCATAGTTCACAGCAACCTCAAACTCCTGGGTTCAAGAAATCCTCCTGTCTCAGCCTCCCAAGTAGCTGGGACTACAGGCCCACACTGCCATGCCTGGCTAAATTTTCTATTTTGAGTAAAGGCAGGGATGGTCTTGAACTCCTGGCCTCAGGCAATCCTTCCGCCTTGGCCTCCTAGAGTGCTAGGATTACAGACTTGAGCCACCATACCTGGCTTAACACCATCATTTATAATAATTTGCAAAACAAAAAATTTATAATATGCAACTATGGTTTCTTTTACCAGGATAGGGCTGGATTCATGGTGACTCACCCCAGGTGGTAGGCACTTTAAGGGTGGGAAGATAAGAATAAGAACCAAACAGCCCCTCAACGGACAGCCACAGTTCCCTCTGCTAACAGGGCTTGGAGACACACATCCAAAGGCTTGCAGCGATGGCTATAAACTGAATGGTGGGGATGGACTTGAAGTTCAGGGAATGAGGAAAAGAGAGAAGGAAAAAAGCAAACGACTACAGAAACAGCCATCCGTGCCGGTGTGGCCTCCCTGGAAATTAGGTGAGATGCCCCCTAGGAGGGAGAAATCTACTGAACATCCGGTCTCGAGCTTCTGAGAGGGCTACCAGCCAACCTGTGGAATGACTGTACACTAAGTCCATTGGATACACTGAACACAACTCAATGAATGAATCTTGGTTACATGCTGTGGTTAACAATAACAGCAAGCTAACATTTCTTGAGTGCTTGCTATGTGACTCAATTTCCTCATCTATAAAATGGGGTTAGCTTAAAGAACATTCCTTACAAAGCTGTTATGAGGATCAAAGGAGTACACCCACAGAGAAACACTGACAAGTTTTCTAGGCACAGAGGAAATAAGTGTCAAATCTCAACTAATACCTGTATAAATATAATCATGACAGTTAACACGTGACAGTTAACGCAACCGCTCCTAAGAAGCATACAGCTATATCTTAGGTGGCTGCAAGTCAGCTTCCAAAAGTGAAAATTACATTTGGCCAAAGTTAACCCAGGAAATTCCTAAGTTGCCTATAATGTACAGTGTACGTGGGATGGTGCGTACATTTGTAGTAATTTGCTTGGCCTAGAAGACATTGTTGCTCTTCGGTGGAGCACTAGGTGAAGTAGCAGTTCACTTTTAGGGACCACAGAATACAAGAATGTGTTCTGACTGTGTGCCAATGAGACTACAGGATCTACTACGGAGATGAGACACGCTGACCGAAATGTTTGACAATACTTGTTTCCATGGCTGGACAGTAAAACTCAGCTGAGCGGAACAGATCTTAACAGCTCTGGAAGCTCAGAGGACGATGGGAGCTCTGTGATCTGAGATCATTTCCCTTTCCTTTTTCCAAAACCCACCATGGTGATAATATCTTCAGGAAATGGCAGTGGAACAGAGCTTGAGTCACCAGGGAGCCACACTTTGAGAAGAGAGAAAAGGACTGAAGGAGGGAGATACCAGAGTGAGCAGGAGGGGAGCCTGGGTGGGGGACACTCCCACGCTCTGCATGGCAGGGCGCACTTACTTCTTCAGAGTTTGAAAGCCACGCTCTTTGAACTGCAGCTCGTGCTGGAGGTGGACCATCTCTCTCTTCAGCTTGTTGACCTACAGGGCAGAAGACCACAAACAGGAGCTGGGTCAGAGGCTGACACCATGCTGCAGGCTGCCCACTTCCTAAGGGCAGCATGATTCAGGTCCACCTCCCTAGGGCCATCTTGGCCACACCGTCCACCCCCACTAGGACTGGTCTTGGTCTCTGCAGCTGTGTGTTTTGTGAGCACCTCAGCCAGTTTTCCTGTAGGTAAGACCTAGCCAGCTTTTGCTTCTAAGAAACAGAAAGTGGACAGCAGCTGACTGACCTGGGACAGAGCTGGGCCTTCCCACTTCCTCACTGTGACTTCTCTCAAGCCATTCTGCCATCCTGAACCTCTCTTTCCTGTTCTGACCAGGATAGTAGCAATTCTCTAGGTCATGCATTACTTAAACCTGGCAAAGGCTATATTAGAAGAGTGCTTCAAATGGAGACAAGAGGCTGTGTAGGAATTTTAGAGGCAGGACACACCCTCGGCACTAGCAATAGCCTGCAGTCTTATTTGGTCCGCACTGTATTATTAAACTTTAAAATTGAGTTGCTAACAATTAAACCCTGAGAAATTTCATATAATAAAATTGAATATACAGATCTCTCTAAAAATACCTGAAGATCTGGCAACCACATTCTAACATGGGCATATCAGAGATGAAATTCCATTTCCTCTTGAGACATAATGCACACAGTCACTGCTACTCCCTATTGCCTCACTCCCAGTCCTATTTCCCCCATGTATGTCTTCGTGCAAGCATCTGACTTTGTGGGAACTATTAGGAGTTTAACCAATGTTCAAAATACTGGCTTTACCATGAGCAGGTCATTTAATTGCTATGCCTCAAGTTTTATATTAGTAAAATAGAACTAATAGTACCTGAGCTCAGGAGTTTGAGACCAGCCTGAATAAGAGCAAGACCTTGTCTCTATTAGAAGTAGAAAAACTAGCCAGATGTTGTGGTGGGCATCTGTCATAGCTATCTGGGAGGCCGAGGCAAGAGGATTGTTTGAGCCCAAGAGTTTGAGATTGCTGTAAGCTAGTATACCACAGCACTCTACCTAGGGTGACAGAGTGAGGCTCTGCCCTTCCCCATCCCCCGCCAAAAGATATTAACACAGTAATTAAATAAGATAATGTAGAATAATCAGTAGCTAGGAAAGTAGCACACTGCATTAAGAACTTTGGAGTAAGACTTGATTCTCTTGTGATCTTGGATAATTTCTTAGTTCCTCTAAGGCTCTGTTTGCTCATCTTTAAAATGCAGATAATGACATTAGCAACTTTGTCAGCTTCTTGCAAGGACATGAGATATTACACATGAAACAGTTAGCCCTACACCTGGAATATGGTGATTGATAACAGAATGGAGCCACGGTGACCACCACTATCATCATGATTGCTGCTTCGACTGTTAAGACCTCAGTGATCCCCACTGATGGCACAGATAAAGAGGTCCTACCCGGGATTTTGCAGTGGCGATTTCAGCTTTCAGGATCTCAGGGTCATACTTAGAGCTGGATGATGAACCGGAGACCACTGTAATGAAAACAAAAGAAAAGAGAATTTCAGTTGGAGAAATATATTTCAGCAAAGTTGGCTTAGCTAGCCATCTAAATGAACCCAGGATGGAAGGACTGAAAGTGAACAACCTAAATGCCCAACAAAAGGGGGGATTGTTAAATATTGTACATGTATAAAATGGGGGCTATGCTACTTACATAATTTAAGGAATGATTTAAATTTGGAAAATCTACAGAGTATGCAGATGTAAACAGATATGGATATGTACCTCAAAAAGGCCAGAAAGAAATGTACCAAAAAGATAACATTGATATCTAAAGAATTTAATAATGGGTTGGGTCAGTGGCTCACGCCTGTAATCCTAGCACTCCGGGAAGCCGAGGTGGGTGGTCTGCTTGAGAACAGGAGTTCAGACCGGCCTGAGCAACGAGACCCTGTCTCTACTGAAAACAGAAAAGCTATCAGGGTGTAGTGGGGGTCGCCTATAGTCTTAGCTACTCGGGAGTCTGAGGCAAGAGGATTGCTTGAGCCCAAGAGTTTGAGGTTGCTGTGAATTATGATGCCAGGGCACTACTCTACCCAGGGTGACAGAGTGAGATTCTATCTCCAAAAAAAAAAAAAAAAAGAGTTGAATAATGAATGTTACTAGTTTTAATCTCTGTATTTTTTTCTTTTTTGTACTTTTAAATGTATTTTTGTAATCAGAAAAAATTAATAAAAAAATTTATTCTACTTTATAAATTAATGTACATTTGGAAAGGAAAATAAATTACCCATAATCCTACTACCTCAATACAATTATCTTTTTCCCAAATTGACTTCCAATGTTTAGCTATAATTCTATCATGTAGGTGTAATCTTATTGATACAGGACAAGTGGCATCCCAGCTTGTGGAACTGGGGGATAGTGGAGGCACGGACCTGCTGCCTCTGCCTTGATGACCAAGAACCTACTAGAGCGAAATTCCGGAATCACTGTGATGCCGCAGCACTAGTGACATAGTGAGACTGTCTCAAAAGAAAAGATTCCAATTCCTAACCAGAGTCACCACAAACCTGGCTCTGAGCTTCCTAGCTGGGGATGGGAAGAGGGTCAGATATAAGATCCATGAGGACCTAAAGATAAACACAACCCCACTATTCAGAAAAGACCAGTTACTCTGAGTAGGGACCCAGAGAAGTATTTCTCCTCTGAGTCCTTAGTCACACCGCGCAGTTTCAACATCTCCCCAGCCCACCCACCATCAGCTGAACACTCTGCCTGTTCACAGGGAGCCAGGTCACCTGCCGAGACCAGGACTGGTGTGAGGACAGAGAAGTTTATTTGGTGATGGCTGGCAGCATTCAGTGTCTGGAGGTGGAAATGATAGTCACAAGGGGGATGCTGCTCTTTGGATTTGGTTAAAATCAATTAATGGGTCTTTTGATTATGCACGAGGAGAGTTAAAATGTAATGCTTGGAAGTTTGGGGAAAGAGAAAATTGCTCTGCATAATAAAAGGTGTTTTGCACCATGGGCAGCATCGCATGAGTTTATGATGATGGAGGAGGCTGGGGTTTAGCAGAAGAGATGAATAAGGGCAACAACGGAGTGAGGCGTGTGGAATTCAGGTATCGTTTCCTATCTTCTAATTCTGCTGTTTTGCAAAATTGGGGGAAAACCTAGTTGGATAGCTATCTGGACGCACTGCCTTAAGCATACAGTAAGTCAGTCCTCACTTAAGGTTCTTGGAAACTGACTTTAAGCAAACGTGTACACCAAAACCAATTAGACCATAGACTAAAGGATAAAAACAGGAGTTAAGTTACTATGGCATCTTTCTGGTCATGAATCACCGAACTTCTAAACACCGAGCAAAACACTTTTAATATTAAACATTGAAATAAACATAAGCCATACATATATTTAAGAAACTGTGGGCTCGGCGCCTGTGGCTCAGCAGGCTAAGGCGCCAGCCATGTACACCTGAGCTGGCGGGTTCGAATCCAGCCCGGGCCCGCCAAACAATGACGGCTGCAACCAAAAAATGGCCGGGCGTTGTGGCGGGCGCCTGTAGTCCCAGCTACTTGGGAGGCGGAGGCAAGACACTCACTGGAGCCCAGGAATTGGAGGTTGCTGTGAGCTGTGATGCCACAGCACTCTATCCAGGGTGACAGCTTGAGGCTCTGTCTCAAAAAAAAAAAAAGAGGGTATTTAACAGCAGGTAGTAAAATGATATGCTCCGGAATAAAGTACAGTACTTCCCAATAATCGTTTAACTTGTAACCTTACTTAGACTTAGAGAAGTTTTCTCATTTTGAAGGCAGAGATCAAAATTTCATCAAAGGCCGGCAGGGTGGCTCTTGCCTGTAATCCCAGCACTCTGGGAGGCCAATGCAGGTGGATTGCCTGAGTTTAGGAGACCAGCCTGAGCAAAAGCGAGACCCCTCTCTACCGAAAATAGGAAACCTGGCTCGGCGCCCGTAGCATAGTGGTTACGGCCCCGGCCACATGCGTTGAGGGTGGCGGGTTGGAACCCGGCCCGGGACAGCTAAATAACAATGACAACCGCAACAAAAAAAAAAAGCTGGGCGTTGTGGTGGGCACCTGTAGTCACGGCTACTCGAGAGGCTGAGATAAGAGGATCCCTTGAGCCCAGGAGTTTGAGATTGCTGTGAACTATGAAGTCACAGCACTCTAGCCTGGGGCAACAGAGTCAGCCTGTTGTTTAAAAAAATGGGGTTTTTTTTGAGACAGAGCCTTAAGCTGTCACCCTGGATAGAGTGCTGTGGCATCACAGCTCACAGCAACCTACAATTCCTGGGCTCAAGCTAGTCTCTTGCCTCTGCCTCCCAAGTCGCTGGGACTACAGGCGCCTGCCACAACGCCCGGTCATTTTTTTGTTGCAGCCGTCATTGTTGTTTGGCGGGCCTGGGCTGGATTCAAACCCACCAGCTCAGATGTACGTGGCTGGCGCCTGATCCCGTTGAGCCACTGGCGCCGAGCCAAAAAAATAAAATAAATTTTTTTTTAAAGACAGTTGGAAATCACAGCTACAGTGAGCATCTACTTTTTCAGACTTATCTCTTTCATCTTTACAACCACAAAAAATCTAAAGGGATTTGCAGTATTTCCATTTTACAGGTGATAAAACTGAAGCTCCAAAGGGTTAATAACTTGATCCAGACCCCACAGCTAGTAAATGTTAAAACCCAACTTGAAGAACTTCAAAACCGGTAGAAATATTCATGAAGTAAGTATTGAATGGAATTACCTACAATGAAACATTAGTGCACTAGGTAAGCAAGCACAGAGAGGAATAATGATACTGCTTCTGCTGATATTAACCTTGAATTTTACAAATCACTATAAAATCAACACAACTATTATCATTTGTTTCCTTTGGGTTTATGACCCTGGTAATAAAGGAATTGAAAATAATGGAACAATAAACCCTTGACTTGAACTCAAGAAAATTGTCTTCAAATCCAATTTCAATAAATCTCATTTCAGGCACTCAATATATATGTGATGAATGAATGAACAAAACCTAGCTAACTATAAGACACCTGAATTCACCAAGTCTCAATTTCCTCATCTGTGAAATAATCTAATTCCTAGCCCCTGAGAATGTTGGGAAGATTTAATGAAATACTGTGAGAGTGCTTTTGCAATTGCAAGAGCATTATAAAGAAGTTAGACATGATTATATTTTCAGACATGAGAAATAGCATGTGAAATCAAGAACAGGGAGACTCAGGCCAGGCCTGGTGAGCCAAGATTGTCATCCCTACATTTTGGGAGACTAAGGTGGAATTGCTTGAGTCCAGGAGTTCAAAATCAGCTTGGTCAATATAGTGAGACCCTGTCTCCACAAAAAAAGTATTTCAAATTAGCCAGGCGTGGTGGTGCATGTATGCTTTTAGTCTCAGCTGCTTGGGACACTGAGGCAGGAAGATAGCTTGAGCCCAAGAATTTGAGGCTACACTGAGTTGTAATTGCACCACTGTACTACAGACCAGGTGACGGAGTGAGACTGTCTCTAAAAAAATAAAATGGAGAAACTCAAAATGAGAAATAGCATCTTGTAATTGTAGAGAGATAAACTTAAGATGAGGACTTAAGTCTTTCTACACATCTGTTGAGCAAATATTGTATATACTATACTTGCTAATGATACATATAAATATGTACGGACCAGCACAATCAGAGATAATTGTTACAATTAAGTATTGACAGCAGCGGGGACTATGATCATAGTCAGTTTCCTTTCAAGAGGCTGGAAATTGGGTTGCCCTCAGAGTTAAACACAAATCTACATAGTAGAGGAAATTAGCCAAAAGTGATATTAAATGTATTTAACATGTAGTGCTCAAGCATTAACTAAACAGCTTAGAAGTTTGCATAGGGTCCTACAAGTATCCTCCTATGCTAAATGCTAACCTTTCAGTTGCTGATTTGCAAATAGTGGGTTCCAGGGGATCTCAGAGGAGGGGAGTTGTCAGGAGGCTTGGAACAATGGCTATTCTTTTTTTTTTTTTTAAGATAGTGTCTCACAGGCAGCGCCTATGGCTCAGTGAGTAGGGCGCCAGCCCATATACTGAGGGTGGCGGGTTCAAACCTGGCCCCAGCCAAACTGCAATAAAAAAATAGCTGGGCACTGTGGTGGGTGCCTGTAGTCCCAGCTAATTGGGAGGCTGAGGCAGGAGAATCTCCTAAGCCCAGGAGTTGGAGGTTGCTGTGAGCTGTGTGACACCATGGCACTCTACCAAGGTCAATAAAGTGAGACTCAGTCTCTACAATAAAAATAAAAATAAAACTTTCCGCCACCACCCACTAAAAAAGTTGTCATCCTTAAAAAAAAGATAGTATCTCACTCTGTTGCCCTGGGTAGAGTGCTATGGCATCATAGCTCACAGCAATCTCAAACTCTTGGGCTCAAGCGATCCTCTTGCCTCAGCCTCCCCAGTAGAAGGGACTGCAGGCACCCACCACAAAGTTTGTTTAGTACAGACAGGGTGTCACTCTTGCTCAGGCTAGTCTCAAACTTCTGAGCTCAAGCAATCTACCTGCATCGGCCTCCCATAGTGCTAGGATTAGAGGCATGAGCCTCCATGCCCAGCCCTAAAGTATTTAAATATTTTAATGGTCAACATTATAACTAATAACAGTCATACTGCTATATACAAACTGAATATTAGTCCTTGCTGCAGACTTATCTGTATTATCATCAATATTCGCTGCCCCTTGGTATCTGGCCTGTCTCTGAGAGAGTAGGGTGAGAGACTTCTCACCTTAATGTCATCAAATTGGCCTTGTTTTGATCAATGAAGTGTGAACAGAAATGGCATCAGCCACTTCTGAGCATACATTTAGGAGCATACATTAGCATACATATCTCATAATTCTGCCATGTCATTTTTCCTCTGCCATGAGAGAAGCATGTGCCAAATAGAACTGCTTCTTCAGCTTTGGTCCTGGAAGGAAGATGTGTGGAGCCATAGTCAACCCACACGAAGTGTAACATCATGTGCACCAGAAGTAAGCCTTTGTTATTATAAGCCACTGGGATTGTTTTTGTTGGATGTTACTGCAGTATAACCTAGCTAGCCTAAGCTGACTAATACAGCCATGAAATTAGCTATCCATGGAAGTCGGCTAAGAGCTTGTCTATAAACATGATCAAAAAACAAATCAAACTCTGATCCAGGTTACATGGGAGGAATCTCAAGAAGACAGATGTAATTGTAATTTAATACACAGAAGCCTAGCCAGTCTTGTCAACTAATCATTCAATAACCTGTTTGGAGAGAGATTGCCTGAACCAAATACCTTGATCAACCATGACAGCCCAAACACAGCATTTGTAGAGGCTAGCAGTACCATTGCCGCTCCAAGCTCCATCTCAGTCAAGCCAATCTGAGCATTAGGATTTCTTTGTCCATGTCATCCCTATAGTGGGTAAAGAATGTCTCAGACTGCCTCAACTAAGAAGTGCTTCAAGATCAACATGCTTTCTTGATAAGATACAATGCTCACCTAGCATATGTCTTGCTGGTTGGCACAGAATTTAGTGATATGCCATCCAGAGAGGGCCAATTCTTTTGATAATTATATTTTTCATTGTAAATTAATCAGTTGGATTCTACTTTATATAAATATCAGTTTCTGTGAACTTAGTGAATACAAGAGCCCATCTGGGAGATGGTTTCACTCTCTGCTTGCCATTAAGATCAGACTTCTCAGCTCGGTGCCTGTAGCTCAACTGGCTAAAGCGCCAGTCACATACACCAAAGCTAGAGGGTTCAAATCTAACCCAGGCCTGTCAAACAACAATGACAACTACAAACAAAAAATAGCCAGGCGTGTGGCAAGCACCTGTAGTCCCAGCTACTTGGGAGGCCGAGGCAAAAGAATTGCTTAAGCGCAGGAGTTGGAGGTTGCTGTGAGCTGTGATGCCAAAGCACTCTACGCAGAGCAACAACTTGAGGCTCTGTCTCAAAAAATAATAATAATAGATACAAATAAATAAATATAATAACCATGCAGTGGCTCATGCTTATAATCTCACCACCTTGAAAGGATAAAGTGGGGCTCGGCGCCTGTGGCTCAGTGGGCTGAGGCGCCAGCCACGCACACCTGAGCTGGCGGATTCGAATCCAGCCCGGGCCGCCAAACAACAATGACAGCTGCAACCAAAAAATGGCCGGGCGTTGTGGCGGGCGCCTGCAGTCCCAGCTACTTGGGAGGCGGAGGCAGGAGACTCGCTTGAGCCCAGGAATTGGAGGTTGCTGTGAGCTGTGATGCC